>JAULSY010000153.1:0-69379 GCA_030512305.1 Cercophora samala
CCCCGCCCCCCCCCCCCCCCCCCCCCCCCCCCCCCCCCCCCCCCCCCCCCCCCCCCCCCCCCCCCCCCCCCCCCCCCCCCCCCCCCCCCCCCCCCATCAAAAGGTGTAAATCTGTACACGAAGTAGAGAGTAGGATGAATATGGAGATAGTCAATGTAAATGTATATACAACGTTTTTAAAACCACTAAATATCAAGATCCAAGCTAAATCCATCAACAATTACATGACAACAGGCCTGTTTCACCCTTTTTTTGCTCTTTGCTTTCAACCATCACAACACTTCGCTTGCTTGCTTGCTTATATGCTTTCATCATAAATCCTCCCCACCATCATCACTCAGACAAACACCCCCTCTTTCCACCACTGGCAAGGCAACCCCCCCTATTTCGACACCGTCTCCCACAAATCCCCCATCTGAATCACCCCCGGCACACTCGCCAGCGCGCCCACCACCAGCTCCGTCACCCCCGGCAACCCCCCATCCACACTCCAATGCACCGTCAACGGCGCCCACGCCAGGCTCTTGGCCAGCTTCCTCTTCCACTCCCTCGTCTCCCTCCTCTCCTCCTCCCCATCCTTCTTCTGCACCCTCCCCACCCTCTCCGCGAGCAACTTGCCCACCTCAATCCCGACAAACGCCCCCCAAAACCTCGCCGACCATTTATACGCCAGCCCCTGCTGCTCCGGCGTCCACCCCATCACCCCCCTAAAGCTCAAGTAAGCCCCATTCTCCAACCCTTGCAGCAACACACAAAGGATCAATCTGACATAATCCAACCCTTTTGCCGCGACAGAAGTAGCAGGCGTCGCAACGATGGACCGACCCCACGAGTAGATCCCCAGCAGCGCCCAGAGGCGCAGAATGACGCGGGACTCGGACATGAGCGCGGAGAGGTTGTTGAGCCGCTTGGCCAGGAGGGTGGCGAGCGTCTTGCGGGCGATGGGCTGGGAGGACTTGTCGAGGAGGGTGGTGACGCGGCCCGAGGTGAGGACGTTGGCCGTCAGCTTGGAGGTGTAGCACAGGAGGAGCATCACCGTGTCGATGCCCGAGGGGGTGGACATGCACTTCTCCAGGCGGGAGAGGAACAGGTTCGCCGAGGAGGGGAGCTTGGCGAGGAGGGTGGCGAGGGGGAGGGTGTTGGGGGGGGTGGTGAGCGGTTTGGAGGGGGAGGGGATGGGGTCGCCCGAGGGGAGGTCGGCGATGGGTTGTTGTTGTTGTTGTTGTTGTTGGGAGGGGATCTCCGCGGGGGCGGTGGAGGTGGAGGACATGGTTGTGATGGTTGTTGTTTGTTGTTGTCGACGACAAAAAATGTGTGGTGTTGAGTGAGAAAAAAAAAAGGTGAGATGAGATGTGAATTTGCAACTGGCGGCAAGGCTGATAGCAACAAACCCAACAACACACCTGTCTCTCTCTCTCGGTAAAATAAGGTCTCGTGCGGGGAAAAAGGTCCAAATCTCCAAAAAGCGTTCTCAAGGCAAAACCAGCAGACGAATCAAAGAAATATACAAAAAAAAGAATAGAGAAACCTGGCTATTGAATTCCGAACCGGGGGACCCGTCTGCATAAAAACAATTTAAAACTGAACTGGTCGTTCCTGGACCCTACCACTAACACCACTACACTACCCCAAAATCCCCACACAGGTCCTGTGACAATGTGACCCGAACTCACAATCCGGGGGGTTCGCTGGCAGCCAGAACACGCCGCCAAGCAGCTCGGCCGCCGTTCAACAACCTCGGCTCGCCGCGGCAGACCTTCCCGCCCCCCCCCTTCTTACCCTTCTCTCGCTGGCACCATCGACGGAACATTCTCTCATTGGCCCTCTGCCTCAAACACCTCCACCGAGATAAAATGCATCAAGATCTTATCAATCTAATCATTGATCATCTTCCTTGTCCATCTCCTTGCAAACAGCCAGGGTGTCTGGTCTTGGGGAGTCTTGGAATCAAACTGACTCGCAAAAAAAGGACGCACGTGGCAGTTTATCCGGTAACCCGGACGGGACCGTTGGATTGTACATCATAGAAAGAGGCACTGGTCCTGGTTGAGCCAATATATAAATACTTCGAGAAGCGCCTTCGCAAAAGTTTCACACGTGTGTCATTGTTTTTGAATGATATACAGAAAAGAAAAAAGTCGTTTGCCCCTAGTCTATTTCCCGCCAAAATGAATAAGCCAGTCTAGCCCATGTTCTATTAGGTTAGGTGCCCACCCCCGAGACTCCGTCATTAACAAGAAAACTACACAAAGGGAATGATGAAAGCCCGCTCATCCATGATCGCCACGCGGTGGACCCCGAAACGAGAGAAGAAAAGTTGACTCGAAAAAAGACCATTTACTCGCGGGAGAGATCGCGACCAAACAGCTTGGACTTGAGCCAGTCGTTGATGACCAGCAGACGATTCCTGGTGCTGAAGCACATGCTGATGTAGGCGCTTCTCCAGAACAGGTAGGTCAATCCACCCGCGGCCGCAACGTTGCCGTTGAACCATGTGACGTCAGCGACAGCCTTTTCGCTGCCAATGTAGGCGAGGGAACCCTGGTGACTGTAGTGGAAGGGCTTCACATCCTTGATACGGCGGAGCTGGCGCTCATATTCCTCAATCTCGCGCGAGATCTCGGCCGTGTTGCCGGGCTGGAGGTTGAGAGAGCCGCTGAGCTCGGCGATCTTGCCCTCAAGAGCCTCGGTCCTGGCCATGTTGTTGAACAGGCGGGCCAGGAAGTTGCCTTCTTGACTGGCAACCTGGGCAGTAGGGGCGTAGCCGGCGACAGCGCAGTCACCGACGGCCCAGATGTCACGGGCACCCTGCACGACAAGGTACTCGTTCACAGCGAGACCACGGCGAGAGTTCTTTTGCGCCGGAATGCGCTGCATGAGGTCCTGGACGACGGGACGAACGGCGTTGCCGGTAGCCCAAACGAGAAGACCGTAGGGGAACACGATCGTCTCCTTGGAACCGTCAGGGCGAGTAGCCACAGCCTCGACCTGTTTGTCCGTGACCTTCTTGACCATGGTCTTGGTGTGAATGTTAATCTTCTCCTCCTTGAAGGTGCTCTCGGTGTACTCAATAAGCTGCTTGGAGAAGCTGGGGAGGACGTTGGGGAGGGCCTCGATCAGCGTCACGCGGAAACGGTCGCTGATCTCGGGAACCAGCTTCTTGATGTCCTCCTCAAAGAAGTCCTGCAGCTCACCGGCGAACTCGACACCGGTCGGGCCACCGCCAACCACCACCATGTGCATGAGACGGTCAATCTCCTCGGGCGACTGGTCCTTGAAGGCAGCCGTCTCGACGCAGTCCATAATCCTTTTGCGGATTCTTTGGGCGTCACCAATCTCCTTCAGGAAGCACGAGTGCTCACGGACACCAGGGATGCCGAACGTCGCGTTCTCGGCACCAACGCCAACCACCAGCATGTCGTAGGGGACCTCGGTCTCGGTCATGTCACCCTTGACTTCCGAGTTGTCAAAGATGCGCACCACCTTGCGGTCGGGGTCGATGGAACTAGCTTCGGCCTCGTAGAATCTTACGCTCGCCTTCTTGGAGCGCAGAATGGTGCGGATGGGCTCCATGATGGAGCGGTGCTCGATGGTGCCGGTCGTGCATGATGGGAGAAGAGGGGTGAAGAGGAAGTAGTTGCGCGGCGAGATGACGATGACATTGTAGTTTTCGGTATCGAGACGCTTGAGGAGAGAGACAGAGCCCCAACCGGTACCTGATGCGCACGTTAGCAGCTGTCAATGGCATGCAGCCTAGTGCAATGCGATGTACTCACCGAGAATGACAAGCGTCTTCTTGGTCGGGTCTGGCTCGGTCTGGGGTTCTGGGTGTCTGTCCTCGTAGATGCCGTAGCCAATGTAGGCGACACCGGCGATGGCAGAGAGGTACCCCAACCTCCACGCCCACCTCAGCGTCCGGAATCGGCGCTTCTTGGGGGGCTCAGGGGAAGGAGTGACCTGGTCGGCATATCCGCGTCTGAACTGCCTCGAGACAGGTCCTTGTAAGCTACCGAAGGCAGGTCTGGCGGCCACAGTCTTGCGTGATGACTGGATGAATAATCTGGGGACCTGGGAGGAGGACTGGAGCAGAGCGGCGCCCGAACGGGGCACCGCAAGCTGTGCGAGGGCTCGCGACGACGAGGACATTGCCTGATCGGCAAAGACGGAAAGGCCGGCGATAGGCAAGTAAAGGGGCCTAGGAGGAGTTCAACGTCGAGGCGGCGGGCGCAACGCAAGAGATACCAGCTGGGGGAGGGGGGGCTAGGTATGGAGATGGGTTATGGCTGAGGAATAAAGACTGAGGATTCGAAAGAAAACAAGCAGAAAAAATGCAAGATGTCGCAGGATGATAAGGCACAGGGAGTGGAGGAGGAGTCGATCCGATGAGGTGGTGATGGTTAGTGACTAAGATGGAGCTTGGGAGACCCCTGTAAGCAGTTTCTTTCAACTTTTTTTGATTTTATCCTATTCGGCGCTTCTGCTCAGCGGGACCCCCACCTGTCCAGCCAGCCATTCAGACGCCGTAATGGCCGCCTTCAGCGCTCCACCATCCCTCGCTGCCAAGGGCTTCTACAAGGATCCCATGGATGACGACACAACTCGAAGGCCAATTTTTTCTAAAGTTTTGAAACGTCGCTGGCGATGCATGGCCATTGTCGCAGCAAAAGAGTCATTTTCTGAACTGCCGCATCCGCAGGCTGGAGCACAGAGACAAGGGAATTTCCGTATTTCGGAGACTGCCAGTGTGACAGTGACAGGGCTGACAGACGGGGCGGCGTGGGCGGGAAGGAAACCGCGCAAACGACTCCGATAAGGGGCTGACCTCTCGACTAGAACGTGATAACGATATCCGTACCCTGGACTTGACGTGCCTGAAAGCCTCGATGCGTCTAGAAAAAAAAAAGGAGCTGGCACACTAAAAAAGTTTTACGCTTGTCATCAGTTGCCTCCCACCCCCCACGTCCATCCCATTATTTTGCGCAATTCCAGGTTTGGCACTTTGTTCCTGCGCCCCCTTCAGCCCGTGCCAGCGGTGAGAATAGGATGAGGTCGGACGACATGCGATTGCAATTCAAGCCTGTGGTTGCGATTAGGGTGCATCCTGGATATCGTTCAAGAACAACCCCGCCAACTCCGCTATCACATGCGGGTCCAAACTGGCCTGTGCCTCTTAAACCCGCAACTAGTGGCACGGACCCTCCGAACGCTCCGGTTCCAGCTCCGATCCGGACGAAGTCTTGTTTGTTAGAAACTCCGGACTGCACGGCCGTTGCCAAGTCGGAGTCGGCCATGCCCCGTATGGAGTTGGGCTCTCCGGCTAAATGCCTGTTGGGTTTCAAGCGCCGCTCACTTGTCTTTGACAATTGACCAAGTCTGACTTGACGGCTCTAACTTTTAAATATCTCAACTCAACATGAAGATCGACCCTTCCACAATAAACACATGTTATGAACACGGTCGCTCCTGCCAGTCTTTACCGACTGCCACCGAGGCTGCTGTCGTCGGGAGAAATAGGAACCACCTAAAAGGAAGGCACATGTAAGGAGACTCCGAACAAACCCGCAATTCAGTTGGGGAAAGTTCTCTTCTCCAACCTTGGAACCTGTACTCGTCCCGAGGGATGGGAGTGCGGATCACCGTCTTCTTTCATTGCCGCCGTCCCGAGGCTCCGTCCGTCTTGGACCCGACTTCATTCCTGTTTCTTTCAACTTCTGGATGGCTGCCCCCTATTTAGCTTCTGGTTCGCAGTTTCTTATGTCCCCGGAGGATATTCGCCCGGCGGTTTGATCTCTGACACAGAATACTTATCCCCTCAATGGCTCGCATGAATGATCGTCAATGATCTGGTTGCCCGTCAGAGTTGGGCCCTTGCACCCCGCATCTGGCTGAGAGGTCTGGCCTGCCCTGCCAACTGCATTGCACACCCGCCCCTGACCGACAGTCTATCATGAAAGATCGAGACCACTAATTACTGGGTACTCACTTCTTGATGCCCTCGGGATAGGTTACCACACGCACTTATTCTACGCGACTGATCACCTCCATGCCGTCTTTTGCTCGATGCTTGTGAAGGCTTGACTGACTCTTTGAACAGAACCATAACATCGTGTCATGGTCGTAGAGCCTTGGCGGAGTTTCTGATCTTGGGTAGAAGACTCGAAGCTCTCAGCTCCGTGTCTTGGCGATGACCTTCGGCAGCCTCCCCCGCCTCCCGGCCGTTGCCGACCACAGCAAAACCGACATTTCTTCATTGCTTCGTAAACTTTTACGGATCCAGGCCTGCTCCTCTCACTCTCGCCTACTTTTTTCCTCTCCTCATGAAGCGATTGCTACCCCGGTTTGGTGTAAGAGAGCCAGAGCCGCTCTCCACTTTTTGGCACTCGCTGTCTGGCTGAAACGCGACATCCATGGCTGAGACATCGAACCCCTTGCTCTCTTGTCGCAACTCAAACTGCTCCCCTTTCCACTTTCAGACATCAGGCATAGGCCAGTGCACATCTCGACACCCAGACAGCTTCCACATGCACCCAATGGGTAGCAGCTGTGCTCGATGGGCGAATGGGCGTGCAGCCGAACCAAGTCTCACCGCGAGCACGCTGCTCCCAGTCTTCCTCACGTCAATGCCGAGTGTTGCACGAGCAGTCCCTGAAGTCCACCTCTTGGATGAGGCTCTTTTTCAGATGCCCCCCATTGGCTACCAAGAGATCCCCCCCGCAACCGGCAAGGCAATGGCACTCGACCACACGATCCGAGTCTGGGAAGTCCCTGGCCCTATTCCCAATCTAGCTGATGTCTCGTAACGTCCCTTTACTCACCCCCCGGACCGTGGTCCCTCAGTAGGAAGGAGCTCTTGATTGTCCCTCTGAAGCCGGAACCAGTATCCCTGAGCCATCTCCGGCTCTTGGTATTCGGTCTAAGCAATCTGCGGGGAAAGGGTTGGCAGGACGAGAGCTTGTGGTGTCGCTCGAGCCATCCCTGACGTCTCCTCCGGGAAGCTTGGGCTCTTGGTTCGTCATGCACCCACACCCCCAGAGGCGGTTGATTGATCTGTCCTGGTTCTGACCCGTTGCTGCATTCTCTTCTCACCACACTTTTTCTTTCTTTCACTCTATTCTTTCTGCCGCCTGTTCCATTCTTTTCTTTCCGCAGGGCCGGTTTCCCGTTGCTTTGGTTTTTGTATACTAATTTCATTCTGGATATTCTATCCATAATTCTTTTCATTTCTTCCTGTCATTCATTTCAAACTGCGACTTCTTTTTTATACCCGCCGGAACGCAATATCATCATTCGGAAATCGAGGGGCAGCTATTCATGAGTTGTGGGATATGATTCGACTGGGCGGTCTGACCCGATAATCACTGGAAAGTTCCAAGGCAAACTTGGGAACCTTGAGAGGAGGGAATGGCACCTTTACGTCGCCAAGCAAAGCCAATTGCCAGAAGGAGAGAAGGAGGTCCTCCGATGTTGGAGACCGGGGAGCTTCAAATTCGACAAGACAATAGGAACGACGAAGACGAGGAGGCCCGCCGACGCCGGTTCAGATTTGGCAACAATCGAAATAACGGGGACGGAGGCGGTGACAACAATCGAAACAACGGGGACGGAGGCGGCGACAACAATCGAAACAACAGATTTGGCGGGGGCAATCGCGGCGGTAATAACGACAACGACAACAACGACAACAACGGCGGGAGATTTGGTAACAACAGGGGCGGTAACCGGGATGGGGGAGGCAACAACCGAAACAACAGATTTGGTGGGAACCGGGGCAACAACAGAGGGGGTAATAACAATAATAACGGCAATGACAACGACGACAACAACGACGATGGCGGCAATGGAGGCAACCGGAATGGCGGCAATGGAAACAGAAGATTCAGAGGCGGATTCAGAAATGGAGGTGGTAATGGAAACGGGAACGGAGATGCCAACGGAAATGGAAACGGAAACGGTAATAACGGAAACGATGACTCTAACCCACCAGAGAACTCTCCCGAAACAGATCTTTCCGTGACACCGCCGCCCTCGGAGGACTCTCCATCGACCGAACCGGCCCCGGTCGAGTCCGTGCCCGCCGAAGATGTGCCTGCCGAAGACGTGCCTGCCGAAGATGTACCAGTTGAATCTTTTCCGCCTGGAGATGTAGCAGCAGAGCCCGCACCGGCTGAGCCTACACCAGCTGAGCCGGCACCGGTCGAGCCCCAGCCGCCAGAAGCCATACCTGCCGAGGGTGCTCCTCCAGAAGCAACGCCCGCCCCAAGCCCTCCTCCAATATCAGGAGACCCTGGAGCCGCGCCCAACCCAGGCGTGATCGTTTTACAGTCCCAAATATTAGCAACCGCGACGGTAGAGGTGAGTTTCCAAGCATTCGCATAAAGAGATCCTTTTTTGCTAATTTTGTGCAGGGAGTGCCGACTGTGACTGGATTCGTACCTGTCGAAACGGCGACCAACTTGGACGGGACTACCGGACTCTTCACAGAAATTGGCGGAAGTGGCCCACAGTCAGACGGAGCTGTTCCCTTCCCCTCGGACCCCACACCAACATCGCTCCCAGTGCCTGATATTGTCAATCTGCCTGGAGGCGATCGAGATGGTTCTGGACCGACGAGCACTGGTATTCCTGATGATAGCAACCGCATTGAGGCTCCTCAGGGTGGTATGGATCCCACCGCGGAGAGAGTTCTGATCTCTGTGGGCTCCATTGGTAGGTTGTTACTCTGACTTCTTTGAGGTTCAAACACTGACAAATGTAAACAGTGGCGTTTGTATTGATCTGCCTTATCGTTTGGATGGTACGAAGAACAATGAAAAAGTCCCGACTATCCAGCAGTGTGACTAGTGCAGGATCTGGCGGCGGGCTTCCCTTCTTTGAAGGCAAGAACTCACACAAATCGGCGCCTTCTACCGTCACGCTTTCTCCTCCTCCAAAATACCGCGAGAAGGATGAGTCCCCAGAGGTCCCGCAAGTGGGGGAATATTATCCTCCAGAGAAGACAAAAGAAGAGCCACAATCTCAGCCACAGCTTCTATCAACTCAGGCCCAGCAGCAGGTAGTCGAACCACAAGTCCTCCAAGCGACCGTGCCTTTGCAGCAGCAGCAGCAGCAGCAGCAGCAACAACAGCAGCCACAGCTTCCACAGCTTCCACCTCTTCAAACGTCGTTTCCTAGCCAGCAGCCGCAGGTGCCTTTCACTAACTTTTATCAACCAACATACAATGCCGATATGACGTATGATCCAACAAACGCTTTCCACATCATGCCTCCGTCTCTCCGGTATTCTCATCAGCAGCAAGAGTCCTTCAGCTCTACCAATGCGGCCCAGTTCGGTGCGTTTATGGTCCGAACCGATCATGCAAACGTTACTTATCCAAATGGAGTCTCGCCAATCACCACGTACTATACACCGTCTCCAATCGCACAGCAGTCACAGCAGCCGCAGCAGCCGCAGCAGCCGCAGCAACTCCCGGTGCCTTATAACCTTGTCTACCAGGAAGCTGGCCGCAGATCACTCGTGTCATCCCTCTCGTCAGGCTTTGGCGATGGTGCTGAGATTGTAACATCTGCCACGCTCCTCTCGCCACCGCAGCCAGCTGCCACAGCGACCAGGTCGTCTAGCCACTACTCTACGAGGTTTTCATATGTGTCACCAGTGCAACAACAGCCACCGCCATTACCACAGCAACCACAAGGCCAGCGAGACACAGTCTACACACAAGCAAGCGAAGACCAGCCCACTCGATTCAGGTCGTTGAACTCGTGGGTAGAGCAGCAGACGGGACGGATTGTGCGGTCGCAAGAGCGAGACCCTGTTTGGCAAATGCAACAGGAGCAGATGATGCCTGGTCACCCCGGGATACCTGGAATTCATAATCCACCAGACGAGCAAAACTTTCAGATGATGATGCAGGACGACGAGGTGCCTAGGAGGGTGGAGAGTGCGCTTGCGAGCATGAGCCCCACGGAGAAGAGCAGGCTAGCGCCCTGAGTTTTGTTACCTGGACCATCATGTACTTTTTATCTATAGTCGGAAGATTATGATATACTTGCATGACAAAGCCCCCCAACCAAACTCTGTCCTTACTTTTTTTTTTCATTGTTGTTTTGTAGGCCTGGTGCCTGAGACACGCTAATACCATTTTTTGAGAGGGGAATAGGGCAGAGGTTGGTTGGTTGTTCTTTTTTCACTTCTTTTCATTCTTTTTAGGATTTTCTTGAATCATAAAATTGGGTGCGGGCGAGCGAGCGAGCGAGCGAGGGGGAAAGTTCGATCAAGTCTGGAACTTTTTCTTCTTCTTTTTGGTAATTTTTTGATCTGTCTTTCTCTTCTTCTACTATATTTGTGTCTTGTGTTTTTTCTGGATACCCATATATACCACCAACCTTTTCGCTCGTTTTTTTTCTCGGATGGTTGTTTTTAGTTTATTGGGAGGATGGGGGGGGAAAAGAAAGTAAAGTAGCTGCTTTGGCTTCAGCTTTGAGGAGATATTGACAGATTACCACAATTACCAAAATTTGACACAGAGATGTATCGATATTTTTTGACTCTAAAAGAAGGAGAGGATGGCGTTGTGTTCCGCCAAGTGTTGTATGAAGTGTTATATGGATGAATCATCAATAGACTTTCCATCTTTGTGACATCGGGTTGTTCAGGGGTACATACATCTATTTAACAGTTTTATTTTCTTTTGTCTAACTTTTAATCATCCCTCTCAAAAGAAAACCCCTTAATCACACCTCCAAAACCCCCCTAACCAACTCCCCCAACCCCCCATGCAACCCCCCCTCCCATGCCAACTTGACAACATCCCCCAACAACACCTTAATCCCCCCCACCACCCCCTCTTCCTCACCCCCCATCACAGCCAGCAAACCCCCAGCAGAAATCAACACCCTAGCCACCACAGCAAAAACCTTTTGATCGCTCGTCCACCCCAGCGGTCCATCCTCGCCCTTTTCCTTCATCACCTTTACCAACGCCTCCAACCCCTCTCTTGTCCACTCGTTCCATTCGCCGAGACACTCCTCCCCATCCTTCAACAGTGTGGTGGTGGTGGTGGCGGTGGAAGCAAAACAAGCGACCAACCCCGCCCTCCAGCCTTTCGCCTCTCTAATCTCGTCAATAAACAGATTTTGCTCCTCTGCCGCGAAGAGGGCGTCGTCAAAGTCTAGTGCGTTTCGCAGCTGGGCTTCGGCGGGGAGGAGGTTGGAGGTGAGGTGGGAGATGGCGAGAGATAAAAATTCAGGGGTGGGGAGGTGAGAGGGGAGGAGGGAGGTGATGAGGGTTTTGGAGGAGATGTTGGCTGTGGCGGGCTGGGACGTGAGACAGGACGCGGCCAGGGCGGCCACCTCGCGGATCTCGTCGTCGTCGTCTGTGAGGGCTGCGTACAGAGCGGCAAAGGCGGGGAGGTAGCTTGGGGAGAAGAAGGGGGCGGGGATGAGGGAGAAGAAGGTGTGGAGAGAGGTCGCGGCGGCGTGGCGGGTGTCGAACGACTGGGGCAAAGGGGTATTAGCAAGGGGGGTCGGAAAGGGGAAGGAAGAAGGGGGGCTTACATTGTCGACGTTCAACGAATCCGAGACCAAAGCGCCCCAGTTCCGGAGTCTTTGGTCCAAGTCTGGGAGGTTGTTCTTGTGGCAGGAGACAAGAATGGCCATGATTGTGCCGCTTGTCTCGGTGATGGCCCAGGACAGCTCTGGGTTGATGGACCATTTGGTGAGGTCTGACCAGAGGGTGTCGAGCTGAGATAGAGAAGGTAGCTTAGAAGCCTGGCCGTTGGAAAGCATAGTGGACATCAACGTTCCGAGATTGGCAAGTGATACCGCTCTGGCCTCCGGGGCAGGTGATGTGCTGCAGACCTCGACGTATAACTGGCAGATCTCTGACCGGACCTTGGAGCTATCATTCTGCGCCTGGGAGAAGGCGGCCGGAATGGCCTCCAGCATCCGGCTGGCGACATTGATATCTCTGGACAACAGTTCAACAAGGTAGCTGCGGAGGCCGGCCACATCGCCTGAAGAGGCTGTCTCGTGGACAAGCCCAAGAGCAATCTCCATCTCCAGCAGTGCCGAGACTGGGCTTCTGGCCTTGGTAGAGATCTTGAGGGTAGAAGCCAGCTTGTCTGTAGTCAGACATTGAAGCTTGATAAGCATATTGAGAATCTCAAGATAGGCCGCTTCTACCTCTGCGCAGCGGCCAAAGACCTCGCTTTTGGCGGCAAGAATCTCCACAAGAGACTCTGCCCAAGCATTCTCTGACTTCAAGTCACTCCCCAGGTCTGACTTGCGTTCAATGACAAATCTCGCTGTGAGCAGAGCGCCATGAAGCCGGTTGGACGAGGTGCCAGCCTGCTCAAGAAGCTTGTCAATCTCAGATACCCAATCCTCTCTGAGCAAGAAGGAGCAAAGGGTTCTGGCAGCGATCTCACGAACATGCCAGATCTTGCTGCCGAGATAGTTTTCAATGCGCTTCCGCAGCTCGCCTCTGTGCTCCTCAGGCGGGCCAGCACGACGAATGATGTCAAGAGCGGGGAATACTGCTTCCGCTGCAGCCGAGTTAGCTAGCCCAGCATCGACATCATCTGCTTCAAGAAGGCCGAGAATGATATCTGGCAACTCTGGGTACTTGTTGTATGAGATACGAACAGAGTTGCCATCCCAACCAGATTCAATGATGGCTTTGCTCTCTCCCGTGCCGAGCAGACAGTCTATGAGAGCTCTCAAGAGAAGAAGGCCGCAGTTACGAATTGCCCAGCTAGTCTTGTGTCAGTCCTGGGATCTTCATTCTCAAAGGGGGGTTTCAACTTACACTTCAGACTTCAGACTGGTCGAAGCAAGATGCAAGGTTCTGGCCAAGTAGCCCTCAGCACGCTTACTGAGAAGCGAACTCCTGAAGATTTCTCTCAGGCAATTGAGGGCATGGACTTGTGGAAGGTTGGAACCATCAGTCTCAGCTTGGGTCACAGGCTTCTTGCCAATTTGCTCTAGGTTGCCGTAGACCTCATCAAAAGATGGAGAAGAGGCATTCGCCGACAGGACAGCCGCAATGAGGGATGGAATGCCTGCTGATCGGCGAGTCGTTGATGCTTGGGTCATGATGCACTCTACCGCCCCCTGGATAGACAAATCAGTAACCGACTTTTCAACAACAAGGATGTGATATGCTTACCTTGTACCAATCGCGAAGAAGACTATCCGGCTCAGCAGCATCAGGGTATACATTCTTCAGATTTTGGGTAAGTTGGCAACAGTTTGTGAAGGTGTACGAGACTGTAGAGAAGGCACCGCGATGTCTCAAACTAGCCAGTTGTTCAAAGGTCAGGTAACCTGTCTTTTTGAACACCTCCAGCGAAGGGAAGGGCACTCCGGCAACTGCTTTGAGCCGTAATGTTCCCATGATGAGACGCAAGAGGTTGCTGGAAACAGTTAGCAAGGTTTGGAGTTTGGGGCCAGGGAAGCTTACCTAGACTCGTGGACCGCGCGGAAACTGTAACTGAGAAGGTCCTTGGTGTCTAGACCTTCAATGTCTTCCATTTCCTCGGGCAGATGTCCTTCAGGAGAGTCATCACAAAGCACATGTTTGACTGCTAGCCATATACGCTGGGCAGCAACGAATATCCGCTCTTGAAGTTGGCGGAGGGCTTCCAATTCAGTTTCAGCATATGTTTGCTTGGCGAGCACCTGCCAGACATAGCTAAACAGACATGTCAGTACCACGATCTGAGATGTTTGTATTCTTTGACGCACCTAATTGCTGCAAAATCGGCATGAACGGGGCTCTCGATCGCGGCATGTCCCAAATCTTGTTCCGCTTTGGATATCTTGGCCTCGATGCCACTGATGATTTCAGTCAGGTACTGAATTTGCAGCTGTTGGGCATCCAGCCAGTTGCATAGCAGCCCCTGAGCCCGAGCGGCTCCATCACCATGGTCAGCCCGGCCAGTTCTGTCGGCCAACGCGTTGGCTCGTCCACAAAAGTCCCTAAGAACACCAAGAAGCGTCTGCGATTTCTGGGATCTGCTAGGAGGTCTAGCTATCAGTTCTTGTGGTACCAGGCTCAAGAGTGTCGAAGAAGCCTCCCGAACGTCGTCAAAGGGGTCCAACAAGAGGTCAAAAAGAAGACGGGTCCACGTGGAATCATTAGCGATCAGCTGGATCACATCTTCGTCCACTGTATCATCAGTGGCGGCGGCATGCTTTCCAACTCTGACAGCCAAAAGAGCAGCTTTCACAGCAGTGATGTGTCGCTGGTAGGAGGCAGTAGGTATCAGCTCATCTCTGAGAAAGCCCACATACCACTCGAGGAAGTTTTGGTGTGAGGTAAGAACGGATTTGGCTTCGGATGCATCCCTGAGGGCAGCTTCAGGGCCCGCCTTCTTCTTCTTTAGAGGTGGCTCCGTAATACCGCCAGCGGCAAATTGTGATTCCCGGTTTGCAAAATCGGCCAAACTTCTTTGAGCAACAGTGATGATGCTCTTCACACGCTTAAGCAGATTCTTGGTGAGTCCAAGAACCTCGTTACGGACTTTGGCATCATAGTCCGCGTGGAAAGCGGCCAGATAGAGCCTTAACAGGCTGAAGGCATCATGTGAAAGAGGTTTGGTGGTCGCCTGAGATGAGACCACTAGGGACAGCGCGCTGCATCTCACCGAAATGGTTGGATGGCCAAGCAGTGTCCCCAGAACTTTTGAATCCAGTGCAAGATGTTTCGACTGCTCGGGCTGGTTGGTGGGCTCGTCGACCAGACCAGTCTTCTTGCCAAGTTCCAACGTTGCCAGCTGAAGTAGAATCCCCTGGTCGGATCCTTGCTGGTTGTTGGAGAGTTGCTGTTTGTTGAAGACATGCAGCAGTCTCAAAGCGGCAGCTTTGTCGGTCTTGAATATTGCCACCAGCACATAGTTCTTGATGTCTTCCAGAATCTCTGGATTCTGGATAAGGGCATCTTGTAACCATTGGCGCCAAACCTCCACATCGAAACCTGTGGTAGGATCCAGTGCCGCAGCGCTGTCTACACCGCGGAAGACATGAACGATGCATTTTCCGGCCAAAGGACAGACGTAGGTAAGTTCCATCCACGAAAAAAGGTGGAAGACAAACGATTTCCAGAGCTCAAGACTCGGCAGAGAAGCCACCGCTGGCTCTACCTGTTTGTAAGTCAAAGAAATGTCATCTAATGAAACCACTCTCTTGCTTAGGAGATGTTCAAGACACTGAAGCCCCGACTTTGTCAGTTGCTTGGGATATTTTCGAGTGATGATTTGAACGAGTGTTTCTAGTACACGGCTCTTGATGGTCCGGCCTGTTTTGGGGCAAGGGTTGTTGGTGCAAGCCGCCACAAGCACATCCAAAATCAAGCGCAGGGCTCGGTGAGGATCATGCTCATACCACTCCAAGTAGAAGAGGAAGAGTTCCAGTGTGAGGGTCTCGGTGGTGGACCACTTCTTCAGTGCCTGGTCGCTAGACTTGAAGCATTGCTGAACGAAGCTACACAGCCGGACACAGGCGTGGCCGTTTCCATGGTATTGTCGGGACTGTGAGGCATCTTGGAAGAGTTTCTGGAAAAGGGCCTCGGCCAGTCTGTGTATCCATGTGTGTTAGTGAGATGAACTATGCATAAGAAGCAGACTGAGGGCATACTGGGGTCTTTTTTCTTCAGCCTGACTCAACAGCCATTTTGAGATGGTGTTTGCATTTTCAAAGATTTCCGGACCAAGTCCAGAAATAAGTGCATCGATGCTGCCACCTGAGGTCTGCCCCTCCATGCTTGGCAGGGTCTTGATAAATTTATCAAGGGAAGGAGGGGTACTGAAATATGAATGGTCAAAGAGGGTGCGATGTCGTGGATCTCAACAAAAAGATATGAAAGTCAAGGATTGTGAAATCGAGAGAGCCTCAGATCGCCGACATATGACTCTCACTAAGGTCAAATGAGTGTATCTTGCGCTTGGATTTGTGACAGCCAGAGGAGGGAGAAATTTTGGGTGCTATTCGGGATAGGGTTGTCACGGCTCACCGTGAATTACAAGCACCTTCACCTTCATGCTCACCTTGGTCTTGGCTGCCGTCATTGTTGGAGGGCTGATACAACCGCACTACAATCAAGTACTAATGAGGCATCAAATGTCCCATGATCAGATATATATCCTTTCAATACACCAGAAGCATAGAAGAACTTGATCAGTTCTACTTCAACACCTCTGAATTTCGTCTTTCAACGGTCGTTGCGTAGATCTCCCCCACGGGTGCCAAGCCCGAGCCATGAGCACGGGCCATCCTCATGGCCGGTAAATTTTTTTTGGCTTTGACTGCTTATCGATCGCCGACGTGACCCCAGACCTGGCAGCTCTCTTCCCACTCAGACCTCAGCGCCCAAATCCCGTCTTGCGATCCCTCCGTGTAGACGCCTACCCCGTCGTACAGCATCCGCTCCGTCCAATTCGCCTTCCATTTTGCCATCTCCCAGTCCCATCAATCCCTCTGCCGCCGAAATGTCTCTCTGGGATACCCTGACGGGCAAGAAGCCCTCGTCACAAACCCCCTCATCGACTGCGCCGCCACCCTCCACACAGTCACCACCCACCAGCACCGGCTATGCCTCCTCCCCAGCTCCCTTCGACCCAACCCAGGCCCAGGGTGTTGAGCAGTTCCTCGGCACCTCTTCCTTTGCCGACCCAACACAACTACATGCTTTCGCTGGCATCGACAAGGACACACTCGATTACCTCAACCTCGAAGATTCTGCCCTCACAGACCTCCCCGGCGGCCAGTCGGTACTGCCATCCCGTGGCTTCACAGACGATCTCTGCTACGGCACTGGTGTGACATACTTGGCGGGTCTGACGGTAGGAGGTGCTTGGGGTCTGCAAGAAGGATTGAGGAGGTCGGCCGACCAGCCGCCAAAGCTGCGGTTGAACACGGTGCTCAACTCGGTCACCAGGAGAGGACCTTTCTTGGGCAACTCGGCGGGTGTGGTGGCTATTGTGTACAACTGCGTCAACTCCACCATCGGCGCCCTCAGGGGGAAGCACGATGCCGCCAACATGATTCTTGCGGGTGGTATCAGCGGCGCTATTTTCAAGAGCACAAGGGGTCTCCGGCCAATGATGATTTCGGGTGGTCTCGTGGCTTCGGTGGCTGGTCTCTGGGCGGTAGGTCTTCCATGCGCTTCAATGCTCCTATTGAGAAGTGAAAACTAATGATGTGACTCTAGATCACTCGGCGCACATTCTTCCCCACAAGCGAACCACAACACAAGGAGCTCGAGAACCTTTAGAGCAGGACGATGTGGATCATGATCGCACTTCCTACAAAAACAAACGAGATGACTCGATGGCATCTGTGGAGTTTTTATGAGCTTCGCCGACGATATATCTCTTCTTTAATCGACCCGAGATCGCAGCAGTCTTGCCTCGAAATTTGGCGCCCGACTCAGTTCGCGGTTGCTGTACGTAAATTCAGCTTATGGAGGGCTCGAGGGTGATGTGTACGAAGATGAAATGTGGGAAAAACTCGGCTAGGGGTGGTACTTAGGGTGGCGGACGGGTTTATGCATAGCGCAAGGGTATTCTCTCCTCCCAATGGAAATTGTATAATAGCGGTGTTTTGGTGGTCATATAGAATCATATGCTCCTTCTGGGGTGAAGGGGTAGGACGAATTGGTATGTGGCATATTTTGATCAACTTGGTGGCATTTTCCTGGACTACTTTTGGCTGCTATGTTGCTAGGTAGTGGAGATGTTTGCTGTCATACATGGGATACATATTAAAAGGGATTGTTTGATGCCAACATGCCACAATCCAGGGGCTGTAGTCAACTTTTATTTTGACCTCAGTCCATGCTATGGTGCTGGATTGGGAACTTCCCTCCATACACTTAATATATATAGTCTTAGTAAGTATAGAACTGCATACCTAAATCATCAGGCTTCGCTGTTCAAGGGATCGTTAGATGAGGCGCGTACACATAAGATGTTACTTAGGAGCCGCATCAGGCTTGGGAGGATTAGAAGGCCTCAGTTATGGATAGTTATCAAAGAAAGCTTTAAATATATTGATACACTACATTGTGCTTATCAGCTGTTCTCTACCATACTTACTGACCGGCGTTGCCAAGATTAGACTGCTGTCGTCGTGCCTTCCTCCCCGACGGATCTTTGTTGTGTGCTCTGTCTTGTGATATGAGGTCTTCCCCTGTCTCTATTTGCTACCTTATCTTGTCACCCTAGCAGAGTCCGCTCACCATTTCCATCCTCTATCCAACCTCAACAATTCACTCAGCTCAGCAACATGTGCCTCCCCTGCTGGCCCATCACCAAGACGTCCTACGAACGCGGAACCAACCAGCACAACGACCCCCAACGGTACCGCTGGCACTGGAGCCGGACTCGAAACATGTGGATTCTTCGAGATACGGTACGTAAACAGCGTTGATTGGGGTTAGTTGCTCCCAAGTTGCTCCCAAGTTGCTCCCATAGGGGCTGGGAGCAAGTTGAGCAGGGAGCAAGTCGAGTGAATCTGCCCTTACTGGGTCGGCAGAAGCTTCCATGGCCATAGCTCGAGTGAATTCTGGAGCACCGAGGACCCGCTCAAGTGAATCGAGGTCTGCTCGAGCGAACTGAGGTCTTCCCGCCGAGTATAAGAAAATCGCCGAGTCCTCCCGTCTTGTCAACTTTTGTGACATCGGCAACCCACACATCCACCATGAGTTTCTCACGCGCCATACCAACGGAGAGAGATATTCTGCTCTACGCAGAACACCAAAAGACTCTCTTCCATTTGCTAGCTGATAGCATCGGTGAGTTGGCCACGCAAGTCGGCGAACAAACTGCGCAACAAAACATTTCGATTCTTCGATACGGAAAAGAAACCCCGTGCAAGCTCAATGCATTTCCAAGAAACACCGAATATCAAATGTTGAACCGGATTGTCCGGGACATTTCGGATTCCTTGACATGCAAGCAGATTCTGGCGGATTGCGAGCGGAATCGAGACGACAGCAAGATTGCAGACTTGGAGGAAGAGGTCGCCTGGCTTAAGAGAGAGCTCAAGAAGAAAGAGACCAAGGTCAAGGGCAAAGCCCGGCAGCCCAAGAGGGGTGCTCTTGCCCCAGCTGCCCCAATTATCAGCCGCGATTACTCCATCCGCAAGCCAGCCGCGTCTGGACCGGGATTCACTGAAGACTCTCCTTTCGGCCTTCACCCGTATAAAGGGGCCCAACCTCTTGGCCCTTCCCTCGCCAACTCACAATCGGATTCTGTTCTCATCAAGAAGGAGATGTCGGAACAAGACAGCAAGAAAGGCGGCATTGGCGCCGGACCAGCCACCCCTCTTGCCCCGATGTGGCCCTCTCCGACCATCCCTCCTGCTGTCAACGCCAATGGCATTCATTTCCAGCCCCAGGTCCCCTCTACCCAGTTCGGGCCTATGACCCAGACGTACATCCCTCGTCGGGATCCCCCGGCTTTTGGTTTTCTCGCTGGTCCGGTTGGTGGTTATCCCCAGGTAATTGACATTAGCAGTTTCCGACTTTTTGTTGAAGGAGCGACCGAGTGGTCTTTGATGTGCTTTTCAAGCTTGACGTTTTGCGACACCTGCTAACCAGGTTTTTCACAGGTCACCGGCCAGGTTTATCCCTCGTACCAGATAGCCGGTCACGCCGTCCAGGGAGGCTACATGATGGGTCCTCAGGGCCCTATGGTGCCGTCGCCCGCCGGCGTTAGCATGCCCGGTCCTCAAGGTGGTCCCATCCCCCCCAGTGCCCCCGGCGCCGGTATGGCCTACCCCCCGATGCAGCCTGGTATGCACCCGTTGATGCACATGCCGAATGGTCACGGTCAGAATGCCTCCCCTGGTAGCCCGATTGCCGGTGCGCAGCCTCGCGTTCACTTTGAGCCTGCGTTGGGCATTGGTCTTACCCAGAGTGAGCGACTGGCTGCTGACATTGAGCGCGCCAAAATGGAGGGATGCTTTGAGCCGCACGAATTTATGCCAACAAACAGGGACCCTTTCAAGGAGTGGTGGGTGGAGGAGGTGGATGGCCATTGGGGTCTCTACCAGCGTCGTCAGATCGACCAGTTCAAGCACAAGTGGTGCGTGAGGGACGGTTGGTTTTATGCCAAGCGTCTTGAGGGTCCTCCTGATGTCTAAGCAGCAAGTAAACTCTCACACTGATCAACTCCTGGGCATGTCAGCTAACGAGGATGTGGTGATAGCGATGCTTTTCGACATTGCGAACGATTTGCTCGCTTCAAGGTGAATCTCTTTTGGCTGCGCTGCCTTTGATCTTTCCGGTTTCGGTCATTTTCTCAAGACAGTACAAGATTGAACATCAAGGGTTCTATGGGTGGTCATCTTTCGGATCGATGGGAGGACATCAAGGAATTCTCGGATGGGGCATGGGCTGTTTTTCGTTTAGCGATGGTTTAAAGGGGGATAGGCATCGTCTTTTCATAGCTGGCATTCACGGGTAGCTTCTGCGCTGGTTTTATAGTGCTCAATGCACTCCTTGATACTCTATATGCTTCATGAAGTGCTTGGTGAAGATGTGAATGTGGAAGGAGGTCAAAAACGGAGCTGTGAGGCTGAAAGCGGGCCGCTACAGAGGCCCAGGATCCCTGACAGCACGCCACAGGTGTCACATGCAAAGCCTACCCCAGATTTGACCGGGCTTGGCGGGATGCTAACATTTGTACCGCAAGATTTGGGTGGGAAATGTTAGTGCGGGGCAAGCCATTGTCTCGGCGATGACGAAGGCGGGTTTTGGCCAGTGCCAAGGCTGCTCAGCTCGCAATTGCATCCGGGGGAAGGCTTGAAGCTCGGCAAAAGAGTGAGGAAGAGGATCCTCTCCCCGCATCATACGATTGGAACTGGCCACTGGGTAACGAACTCCGTTGTTGTCACATATCTCCTCTAACTTGTACACATCACATACATCTAAGCTCATTCACAATCATCATCAATTCTCATCATCAACACACTTCAGCTTCCATTCCCACTCAGCAAAACCCCAGTAATAATTTCTCAAACAAAAAAGACAAAGCACCAGCCGCCGCAACCATGTTGCTCATAGGCCTCACGGGCTCCATAGCCACAGGCAAATCAACCGTCTCGTCCCTCCTGTCCCAGCCGCCTTACAACCTCCCCATCATCGACGCCGATCTCATCGCCCGCCAGGTCGTCGAGCCCGGCACGCCGGGGTACAATGCCATTGTCAAGTACTTCCTCCCCTCGACCCCCGACCTGCTGGTTCCCGTGTCGGAGGACATGCCTGAGAACGGCCCGGACGGCAAGGGCAGACCGTTGAATCGTCCTGCCCTGGGGAAGAGAGTCTTTGGGACTAGCCCCGACAGGGTCAAGGACCGGGGGGTGCTGAATGGGATTGTGCACCCTGCTGTCAGGAAGGCGATGTTTTGGGCTGTGGTGAGGGAGTATGTTAAAGGGAAAAGGGCGGTGGTGCTGGATGTGCCGTTGCTGTTTGAGAGTAAGCTGGATCGGTATGTGGGACAGGTTATGGTTGTTGGGGTGAGGGATGAGGCGGTTCAGATGGAGAGGTTGATGAGGCGGGATGCGCATTTGAGTAGGGAGGATGCGGAGAACCGCGTGAGGAGTCAGGGGGGGGTGATGAAGAAGGTGGAACGGGCCGAGTTTAGTGGGGGGGTGGCGGTTTGGAATGATGGGGATAAGGAGGAACTGAAGAGGGAGCTGGAGAGGGTGATGAGGGAGGTGGAAAGGGGGAGTCCGAGGTGGTGGGGGTGGTTGTTGTGGGTTTGCCCGCCGTTGGCGTTGGTGGTTGGGGGGGTTGGGTTGTGGAGGAATTGGAGGGGGGAGAGGGCGTGGGAGGAGAAGGAGGAGAGGGAGAGGGCTAAGTTGTAGTGGTGGTGGTGGTAGTTATGGTGGTTTCAAGGGACGTTGGTAGGGGGTATGGAACACGGTACATGGATGGGGTTAAACTTGTGGATATATAAGGCGTGATGGGTTAATGTATTATCTTTCTTTTGTGTGTCTTTAATCTCGATGTCCTGTGTCTGTGGCTGCTTGTGGTTGAATGAAAGAGGGGCATGAGATATCAGACAGTGTGGTCTCACCAGGGAGCTACTGGGAGTCGGTGGGAGAGGTCCGGTTGGAGTCTCAATGGCAGATATCAAACCCCAAATTGCAGGCATCAATCTTCGACACGAGAGCTCCACGCATACTATTGTCTGCTGACTGGACCATTGTTGACAAGAACGCATAGAGCAGGTCCGTGGACTTCTGAGCAACTTCCTCGACTCGACTTGCTTCCCTCACCTCCACCGCAAGTGAACTCCCCAGCAAGCAGACCCGCATTTCTGCCTGCTCGCAACAGATTTATCAACGAGTTTCCTGTTGTTGCAAAACTCCCCTTCTCTTCATTACCACCGACTTTTGTTGCAATAGCCAACTGTTCCAGCAATACGCAGCTTTTTCCTGTTTTTACTTTGGCTGCAGCCTTCAGCGACTACTCACCTTCACAGCGACTTAATACTACACATAATTCGACCTCTGGCCACCAACTCGACTCGAGTTCAAGTATCTACCCTCTCGTCGTTCCCTTTCATTCACTCGGGAGAATTAGTCCTCCCATTCGCTTCCTCTCCTCAAAGTCACCCCGTCGGATCGAGAATTTCTCGTCCCTTTCCTTCACCGTCGCCATTCAGTGCCAATTCGGTCTGTTTCCTTTTCCCCCTATCACTCTACCAGACTGATAGTCGGTTTTTTCGACCATTTCTTTCGTCTCCAGCATCACCAAAGTCGCAACGAGATCACTGCGACTCGCTAATCGCAACCATGCCTCCCAACACCATGCTCGAGTGGATTATGGGTCGCAATCTCACCCGCATGGAGAAGGACAAATTGACCAACCCCGAGCCTGAGAGAAGATCGCCACGAAGATCGGAGGAGGAGAGAGAGTACAGAGGCAGAGACTCCGGGCGCCGCGACTCAAGACATCGCTCGCCATCTCGACATCATTCACCATCCCGGCACCGAAACTACGACCGACATGGCTCGCCCACCGCTCAGCCGCCCACCAGGCACCGAGATACCTCCAGACATCGGACCAGTGAGCACCGCGACAACCGCGAGCCTCGTCAGTATCGTGAGCACAAGACTTGCCACAAGGCAAGAGCTCTTCATGCCGCGGCTGAAGCCAACGCCGAGGCTGCTGCTGCTGCTGCCGCCGCACTGGAGAAGGCCAGTGCTGAAATTGCCCGAGCTGAGGCTAGAGCACAAGCCAGAGCGCAGGCTGCCAAAGACCTCAAGGAAGCCAAGAAGAAGGCCGAGAAAGAGGCTGCTAAGAAGAAGGCAGGGATCGAAGCGGCCACGACCAAGCGACTTTGCGAGATCTTTTCCGACGTTGACTCAGATGAGGAAGAGCGTGCCATGGCTCTAGCGTTGGCAATCTCCCAGGTTCTCAAACCGCAAACAAAAAGCAAACCGGGCGAGGCCAAACAATCCCAGTCAAAAGAGGGGAAGACACCTGACTCTCCCAAATCCAAGGAGGACAAGAAGACTCAGGAAACAGAGAAGAAGTCAGCAGTGGTTACGACAACCAAAAAGGCAAAGGTGCACGTTGAGGTCGTTTCAGGCAGCGACGGCGAGGGTCAGACTTTTGTTGCAAAGGTCCCGCTTCGGGATAGCAAGACCCCGGCCAAAGCTAAGTTGTCCCCTCCCAAGCCTGACGAGAAGGGTGAATCCAGCAAGACCAAGGAGGCGGAGAAGAAGGCCGAGGGCAACAAAAAGGCTGAGGAAAACAAGAAGGCCGATGACAACAAGAAGGCCGAGGGGACCAAGAAGCCTGAGGAGAACAAGAAGGCCGACGACAAGTCTAAAGACAACAAGTCTGACCAGAACAACATGAAGAAGCAAGAAGCCGCTCGGGTCCCTTCTGACGACTATGTCACCCCAGACCCGGATCCCCACGCAACATGCGGCTGCGAGAACTGTATCCAGGGTCGAAGAGTTCTAGGCCGGGAGTTGAATAAGCCCCGAACTCGAAAGGAGATAGCTGCCGCACTGCTTACAGACTGCCTGAAGAAAACGAGTGGTTCCGCCAGCAACGACAAGAACAAGCAGGATGGCAAGAAGGATGGCAAGGATGATAAGAAGGATGAGAAGAAGGATGGCAAGAAGGACGAGAAGGGCGCCAAGAACGAGGATAAGAAGGAAGACAAGGGCAAGCAAGATCATCCCCAGGGCAACAGCAAAAAGGCCGCCGACAGCAGTTCTGGTGCTAACCAAAACCAGAACAGCAGGCCTGATCAGCAGAAGACAGACGGTACCCAAAGGCCAGTCACCGTCCAGCACATTCCCTCTCGCTCTGCTGCCGTCCGCCCACCGCGCAACGCCTACTATCTAGATGGCCACCTCCAAGTCTTTGACAGCCCGGCACAGCAGCCTGCTGCACCTGCGGGTCCTCCGCCAGCGCCTACTCATCCCCAGTTCCAGAATTATGGCTATGCCGGAGACAACCTCGTGCGTCCTGTATCCAACATCATTCACACAGACTACCCGAACCCATACCAACCCTATCACCCTGGCGTTCCTACGTGGGGAGGGTACGGGCCTCCGCCTCCCGTGATGCAGCCTCCCACCCT
Organism: Cercophora samala; assembly: GCA_030512305.1. Lineage (NCBI taxonomy): Eukaryota > Fungi > Ascomycota > Sordariomycetes > Sordariales > Lasiosphaeriaceae > Cercophora > Cercophora samala. Next base: position 24,609 of record JAULSY010000153.1, read on the forward strand.
GCCAGGGAATTATGTTCCTCACGACTTTACTCCGCAGGGAATGGCTGGGCACCAGCAGTGGCAGAATATGCCTGGGTCGTGGCAGTTGAACCCAATGCCTACAATGTGGCAGAATGTTGCGCCGTCACAGGGCCAGGGCCAGGGGACACCTCGGGCGCAGCAGGGAACTCCAAACGTGGCTCCCGACTCGGGCAATCCTAATGGTGGAGGCAACAGTGGTGGAGGTAACAACAGTGCTGGCGGCAACAACAAGGGAGGGAAGAACAAGAAAGGAGGAAAGAAGGGCGGGAATCAGACCAAGTCTTCCTCTCCTGCTGTTCAGTTTACCGAGAGCACCAAGGCGGCGTCTGATAATGGCAGCTGGGGAAATGGGAACGACAACTCCAACGGCAATTCCAACGACAATTCCAATGGCAACTCCAACGACAACAATGGTGGAGATTGGGGCAATGGGAATGACAAGTCCAATGACACCGGCAATAATAACAACAGCGGCGACAACGGCTGGGGCAATGAGAACAACACCTCCAACGATAACAGCGGCACCTCCAACGACAACAAGGGTGATGACAGCTGGGGAAATGAGAACAACTCCGGCGATAACAACAATAACGCCAACAATAGCGGCGGTGACAGTTGGGGTAATGATAACAACACCTCCGGTGACAACAACAAAGCCTCCACCGACAACAACGCCGAAGATACCTGGTCCAACCCCCCATCCAAACCCCCCTCCCCGGCCGCCAACAACAGCAACAGCAACAACGGAGATACCTGGTCCAACCCCCCATCCAAACCCCCCTCCCCCAACAACAACAACAACGAAAACAACAACAACAACAACCCACCCCCCTCCCCCTTTAAGCGAAGAAAGAAACTCACCTTCCAACCCTCCGTCGACGACCAGTTCGACTCGGACAATGAAAACGTCGACCCCAACCCCTGGGACAAGAAGAAGACGACGACGACGACGACCTCCCCCAACAAGGCGGAGAAAAAGCCAAGCCATGCCACCAACGACACCAACAACACCAACAACAGCGAGATGAGCATGCCCGGCTCGTGGACCGAGACCCCAGGTCCGAACTCCCCCGAGAAAAGGGACGAGGGGAGTGGGAAGAACAAGAAGGGGGATGATGATGAGGAGGAGGGGAGTGGGAACAAGAAGAAGAAAAAGGACAGTGATGATAATGATAACAAGAAAAAGGACAAAGGAAAGGCAAAAGCAACAGGCGAGTTCAAAACGCCCAGTCCTCCTCCTCCTCCTCCGACGACGACGACGAAAGGTGGTGGTGGTGGTGGTGGTGGTGGTGGAAGTAGTCCAACAGCCGTGAGGGAGGACGGAGTCAGGTTGGGGAGTAACAAGGGGACGTTTACTTGGGGGCTGGGGGGGTTGGGGGAGTTGGTTGCTGCTGTGGCTAGTAGTGTTACCGGGGGGAATAGGAGTGATGATGGGGGGAAGAAGGACGGGGAGGAGGGGGGGGAGGAAGGGGAGGGGGAGGAGAAGAAGAAGGAAGGGGATGGTGGGTGGGATGATGTGCCGCCGCCGCCGGAGAATGTTTCTGGGGATTGGTAAACGAGTAAAGAGGAAGGGGGGGAGGGTGTGGATGTGTTGGGATATGGATGGAAAAGGGTTGGGAAGAGGATTGAGGGAGGATTGTTTGGTGTTTTTGTGTTGGGTTTTGTTCACGTTATTTGGCCCAAAGAGGAGTTTGAGATTTCATGGAATGGCGAGATATGGGATCATACGACTTGATACCCCTTGGGACAGACAACAAAACAATAGGAATCGATCGGTCTGACATTGGGGGATCTTTTGTTACTGGAAGGGCTTTTTTCGCAATACAGGACTCAACTGGGGTTGTGGCTTTGGGCCTGGGCAATAGGGTGGATTGCTTGCTTGAGTAGAAACATGAAAATGGAAATATTTTAGGAAATGTTGTGCCTCATGTCTATGATGTGTTCATGTGATGAAATGGCTGGCTTCATGACTTGGTGGTGGTGTGGCGGCATGTTACTTTTTATTCTGATGAACTGGAATACATACGCTCCAGAATGTGGTAAATTCACCTATTGATGTAATTAGTATTCTGGCTCCCTTTCTCTTTACCGTGTGCCTTATTTTGTTGTTTTAATGTTGACTTTGACATGGTGGCGAACTCCTGACTATTTACTCGTGAAAGGACAAGCAATAGGAGTCTGTCTTTGAGCATAAGATCCTCCGTATAAAGAATATTTCCACCGTCACGAGCATAAATTCAACATCGAACAAGCACATTGCATCAAGATGTCAACAGCAGGTTGAATAACCCAACCCACGGCGTAGCTCACCGGCCTCGGCTCTAAAGAGTGTCAGTAAAGAACCGTTGGGCTGAGCCCCCTTTCCCTTGCGTCGGTACGCTAACAGGCGGCGAATGTGTGGGGTTGTCCCAACCAAGGTGCTGACCACCCACCACCACCATCACCCCAAGGTTGACAAGCGACAGGCCGGTTTAGGTACAACTGCCGAGACAGCATTCCAAAAAAATCTGCCTTTGCTTCCGGGTATACCGACAGGTCCTCTCTCTGTGTGTTTGCATGTTGCATAAACTCTCCCTTGATCGGCTGGTCATGTTGGCAGTGAAGAGCTGGCTGCAAGTTGGCTGGGGCTACATGTGAGTTGGCTGCAGTGACGAGGCCTGCACCTGCTGACCGAAGCGATCTCTTGATCGGTGACGATTTGAGAGAGGTGGTAGGCGGTTGGGCGATGCACAGAGGGAGGCCTTATCCCCGACCCTAACCCTCGGGTGTAGCGAGGTATTTGCAGAGGGGTCCCGCATTCAGGGGTTGCGTACACTAACTTTGAAAAAAAAAGAGGGAGGGGCAATCCTTGAAGTTTTCCCCCTTGCGCTACCCTGAGACAGCTGAAAATAGATCAGTTTTTTTCTCGCTTGAATGGGGTGAATGGCACCATTTTTCGGATCTCTTCAGATGTGGCGTTAGAGTTGCCGGGTGTACGTGGCGGCCACGTTAAGGTGAGGGTTGTTCGGCAGTCGATCGGGCGGTCGGCTGAGTCGGCTGCCTCCGAGGGCAACGGGGCGGCCCCACATTTCACCTTTGAAAGGTCGGCTTCGCCTCAGTTGCCCTGCTAGTCCTCGGCATCGCACTGAAGAAAAAAACGTTGGGCATCAGGCGGGCAGGCCGGGGTAAGGCTTGCTAGTAGATCGCTGGGTACGTTGGGCAAAGAATCGGCGTGTATTGTAATACAGTTCGGTTTTGACGTTGATGTTGACCTTGACAGACCCCTGACAAGCTTGATCTTGACAAGACAAAAAAGTGACGTCAACGGTGCCAAGGCCGCCCGGGACGACGGGAGACGGGAGACGGGAGACGGGCAAGACAAGGGCAGGGGCCAACATCCGATATCAGTCAACCCCCGTTGTTGGGATTCCATATTGAGAAGTTTAAAGTCAAGGAGTCATGATCACAAGGGACTTGGGTGAGGCAATAAACCGCTCTTCTAGCGGTGAAGACGGGGGAGAGGATCACGGCGAAAAGCAGGGAGGAATGATTTTCCTTGCGGTTAACTCGCCTTTCTCTTCTATGCCAGCGGGGTTTTCAATTCCGAGCCCAGTTTCCAAGCTTTGCAACTTCCCTGAAAGTCCCTCGCGTCGAATTGTCTTGTTTCTCGATATCCGCTGGGGCATCATTGGGTCGTGATGCTCAGGCGTTATGGAGCTGAAGCCATTGGGGGACTCGCAGTGTGGTCGCGAGACAAAAACGATCTGCCAGTGGACGGTCAAGTGTGTTTGGCGGAAACAGGAGGTTACAGAGATCCAGGAATTTGCGATCACGGGATACTGGCCTGAAGAAGGAAGCCCGTCCGAAGTCAAGTGACAGGCAGTCACGGGTTGATTTGATAATTACTTGCGGCGTGTGTGTGTGCGGCAAGAGACGGCACTTTGCCTCACCTTGCACAGAGACTAAAGGTAGGTAGGTACGCAAGCCACATGAGCCAGCCACAATTTGTAGTTGCAACTGCTGGAAACAGTGGGGCCCGCACAAACCCCTCAATGTATTCGTAATTCAGATGGCAGGTCTGGGCATTCCTCACGGACGTCACATCGCCCTCACAGCTTCCAGGTTCACTTCCAGCTTCCAGCAGCACTCAACATCAACATCAACATCAACATCAACATCGGTATCGGCATCAGCGTCATTTCCACCATGATTATCATATCCAAGTATACGGAGATTTGATACCCCAGACAGGAACAGATGCCGGTTCTACAGCAGCCTCGCGGCTCACTGTAATCTGGCACGCTGTACGTCAGGAACAAATAGCACATGGTGAAAGCCTTTTTAACACTCAGTTCTAGGCCACACTTGGTCTGCAGTAACGTCCAAAAGCGGCACCACCCTTTTGCCCTCGTTTCGAGTTTTTCACCCAATCGTCTGCCGTATCCTCGGTCTTTCTCCAAGATGGCGGCCGAAGGAGGGCGTCAGGCCGGCAGCCAATGAGGCTCAATAGCAGGGATCCGAACTTACACACCTTTTGCTCACCTTCCGCACTAGCATGGTCTGCCATGCCATGCCTGCACTTGTCATCCATGACACGGGACCGACGAGAGGCTGGCATTCACTGGCGATGCTTCCCCTCTCCTGCACTCTATATTGCCGGTGGGATGCCAGTGGGATGCCAGTGGGAAAGAGTCAGGCCCCGTTGCAACTCAAATATCTCCTTCTGGAACCCACCCTGGCCGCACAAATCAACAAAGGGACCAGTCGGTGTCGAATATCGCTATCGCAGGACGTGTAGCCGGCTGGCTGGGTCCCATCCTCCTCCTGCGGCATGCCAGATCGGGACATACTGGTCGAGTGCTGGACCCAAGAAGTCTACGTGTGGCGTCGAGCAAGATTTCCAGCAGCGAAGCCGGCATGTTCGGGAGGGTGGGCGGGATCTTTATTGATGGGCAGACAGTCGACCACTGAGGAGGTTGAGACAAGAGAAGAACGCCTCCAGCAGCGCGCTTGTGTGTTTCATGTTTCCTGTGGCCAAGCTGAGGTTGATATCTCTCGCTTTCGGCTCGTCGCTTCTTGCGTCGACTGCGGAAGGGGAGACACGCACCCACGCCAACAGCCGACTACACTCCCAATCTTACGATATGCAGTCATGAACCTGGGAACCAAGGCAGCTTTCCACATGGCTACGCCGTCTCTGTCATCTCTGTCATCTCTGTCATCTCTGTCATCTCGTCATGATTCAGCTAGGGCATCGCTTCATATCACTGGGCAAGGGGAAAATTGAGGTCTATCTTGTGATCACGACGATGGCTTGAGACAATCTCGCCATGGTAAATGACGCCTTTTGTCTCTTCCCCGCCGCCAACATGCTCCGGCTGCTTTTTCTCGAACGTTTTTGGCGGCTTGCAGGAGGGGGAACCCCATCCCAAGCCATCAAGACCCAGATGGTGTAAGTGATGGACCGCAAAATACGGCTCTGAGGGGCTATCAAGCGAGCTTCATGCATGAGTGGAAAGGTGCCCATCACAAACGGCACCGGCCTCCTCTAGTGACCGTCGGTCCATTCAGCGGCAACACGAACAGTGTTTAATATAGAGGCATGCAGTTGCATGACAGTGATGGTGGTGTAAACATCTCTTACATCCAAGCCCATCCCACCCGCGTATCTTTTCTCTGGACGCCGGTATCGCCAGAGACCCAGGCCCGCATTCCGGAGTGCAACAGGGGCGGATGGTACCTTACAGTGAGGGTCATTCTATCAATATCAGAACTCACAAGTCACAAGTCAGAAACGACGCTCTTTCAGAACAAGAGTGGGCTGCAGACTTGGCTGCACGACCATGGACATTATCTGATGTCTTCGGGCCATTCACACATTCAGTGGACGCCTCACTGTTTACCCGAGTGTCAAGTCCAGTTTCTGGTGGGATCTCGACGGGCCACTCATATAGATTCTGGGCGGTGGCGGATATCGATATGACTCCTCACGGCTCATGCAACTAAAAGTGCCCATGGAAAAAAAAAAAAAGACCAAAAAGTCCTACGATCGGCCGGGAGCTGTGATACGCGCTCGTCTGGTGCGGGACGCGTCATTTACTCCTCGACGAGCGAACACGAAAGGGAGTCATTTCGCTGCATGATTTGACTTGCTGTCAAGAGAGGGCTTGTGGGCTTGTCATGAGAAGTCAGGAGTGAAAGTCTTTTGGCAGGGCGAGTCTAGCCGGGTGTTAGTCTGGCGGCCTTTTCTCTTGGCGGACGTTCAAATTTCGAGGCGTGTAATTACAGTACGGTACGGTACGCTACCTACACTACTCCAGAGATGTGGCGCTGTTCGTAGCTGCACTGGACCACATCTGCAGCTTTCAGCTCCGGTCGCATGCGACCGACCACAAGCCGGACCAGCCATTCGCTCCTATGACCATTGTGCATATGCAAGTGGCAGCATAGCCCACGCACTTTCTTCCTTTCTCTCCTCTCGTCTCTCTTTCACCTTGGGAGACATGATGGCGATGGGCCGCGCAAACCCCGTTACCACTCACCACCTCAGTCGAGCGGCTGGGATCGGATCAAGTATTCAGTACCTATTCTTGTGCCACAGAAGAGCGCCATGAAACCTGGGGGTCCAAGATGGCAGGATGATCAGTCTACTATCTCGACTTACAAGTGTCAAGGGTCTGATATTAGCGTCAGGGAATGCGGCAGCACTGGTGCCCTCCAGTCCAGTCAGCCCAGGCTACCACTGATCTGTCTGCCCGCATGTGCTGCTCCTCGACCGACGACGGGGACAGCAACTCACAGCAACTGAGGTGAGGCGCTGCTGTGAAGCTGCAGGCGGGTCCCAGTCCCGTCCGCTCGCCTGGCCCCATCTGGCCATCGGCGCTGTCGTCCCCTCTCATCGACCTGCAAGCCCTCGGCCACACCCCCTCCAGACCCCCCCCCTCCCCTCCCCTCCCCTCCCCTCCCCTCCCCAGTACCCCCCACCAGGGCCCCGTCTACCCCGTCGGTAGGTACATGCCCATTTCGGGACTTGCTCTCTTATAACGACGGGCCCTCGCACCCGGACTATACGAGATTCTCACCCTCCTTCTTCCTCCTCACGAGACTTCGTCTACCCTTCTCTTCTTCTCATTTGCGGTTGCTGGCGTGCACGCTAATCCCTTGTCTTGGGACCGCCCGCTCCGTCACCTTCCTCACCTTGTTTCTTATTTACTATTCGTTTCCCTCGCCCTCTTAGTTCCCATCCCAAGCCCTGCCCTGCTCCACCTCGACCACCCTTTGTACTCACACTCACAAACAACCATGCCACCACAACTACTCCCGGCTTCGGCAGCTGCCTTTGCTCCCCGTGCCTCCTCCGTCAACGTCGTCCTCGGATCCAAGGTAGAGCCATGGCTCACGCAAACACTCAAGCGCATCAACAGGATCAAGCGCCCACTCAACAGTGTGCCTCAACACCAAAGATGTCTGACCGAGACCCTGTCGTCGCCAAATGCCATCTGGACCCTGGCCTCGCTGATGCTGCCCAAGGGCCCCGAGTCGGAGCTCAGGAAAGACTCCAACCCGCTGATTGAGGCCATCTTCAACTACCAGCTCATCCACCTCGAGGCTTACATTGTGCACGTCGACATGGTATTGAGGAACGAGGTTGCTTACAAGCTGACGCCCGACACCATCGAGTCCCTGATCGAGTACCACAAGGACATCCACTGCGTCAACGCAAAGGCCAACACGTATGACTGGTCCGAGAAGGAGACGCAGTGCAAGAAGCTTCACGAGGACTTCATCCAGGCTATCAACAAGTTTGTCTTCCGGACACACGTGTCGGCACTCGAGGGACTCGAGGAGGACGGTGCTGGAGAGCTGCTCAGTGGGAAGAGTGAGGAGGTGAAGAATGCCGTCATGAACTTGGTCAAGCCTCTGCTTCCGCCGCCGCCCAGAATCGTCGATGTGGTCCGTCAACCACCACTCCTGCCCAGCTCGCCTGCAGGTGCGAACATTTGGTCCCAAGCGCCGCCCCCGACCACGATGCCGGCCCCCGTTGATTCCTGGAAGATCCTGCCTTCGAGCCCGAGTGTCGCGTCCACTTCGCCCGACTCGACTAGCCCTACCATGTGGGCCACGATGGGCATCAGCGATTCCTACACGCCTTCGCCTCCTCTTGCCTACAGCCAGCCGTACACTACAGCTGGTCTGTTTTACGGCTCGCAGTTGGTCTCGTCGCCCATCCCTCATCTCCCACTGCCCAGCATGCTTGCTCCTCAGTGCGGTGTGACGGTTGGCTACAACTCGTTCGGCTGGGACAGTCGGTACCAGGACTATGCGACAACAATGTGACAACCATCGCCACCTGTATCGACCACTAGCTATCCAGTCGTGACGACAGCCTCGTTATAAGCGCGCCAACCAACGCGCCATCGGCCACGACCGATAGTCGCGATTTCAGGAGGGTTTGGCATCAAGCGCAACAACAGAGTTCCCCTGTCACCACCACACTTTATTGTTCGCAGCATCAACGGCATATTGGGCGTTTCTTTCATCACCTTGCATGGGTTCGGAGCTTCCTGGGAACAATCGTCGACATACCCTTTTCGGCGCATATCCATTTTGTCAGGTTTTCTTTTTTGTGTCTTTTCTTTTGTTTACAGCGAGCGTTTTTTGGTTTTGGTTTTTCCTTTTTCATCTACTTTGGATACCACTGCTTCAACTGCGAGGTCGGTTGTAAGCCTTTTTCTTCTGTTTGGCTTTGTATCGCGCGCAACATCAAACCTACATGGCTGGGTCCTGGGGCAGGATATTTGATTTATTTTGCATTTTATCGGCATATTGGAAAGGATGAGATACAGGTGGTCTTATTTTCTTTTGTGTGAAACTTTTCCTTTTGGTGATCAAATATCAAAGAGGAGACCGCAGCAATGCACCCCAAGTTCGGCACAGACCGAGCTCAAGACCTTTTTTTTCTTTTTCTTTTCCCTTTCAGAAACTCGGTGGATGGGGACGAAATTCAGCACCACTCGAACCTTCGGAAAACCAACAACAACTCACACTCGCTTTACGTTCATTCTTCATTCACTCGACAAGAACACCACCTTTTGGATACAAACATTTTAATATCTTTGTCTTATGGATGAATGTTAATGTTACGGCCTTTCTTAATGATGGATATACCCCCCCGACAAGCCGGCTTTGCGACGACCGAACGACGATTACGATTTAATTCGAATGCGACGACGACGACACTTCCGCTTGATGCTGAAGGCGCAAACGCTTGGATGTTGGGAGATATTCAGACAAACAGCGAAAACATAACATTCATCTAGCCTGGCGCAAAACACGAAACTGTACGGGTTATGGATTCTGAGCAAAGGGCAGACACTGGCTGTCGACAAGGAAGGTTTCCAAGGGGAGGGTTTTTGGGAGTGCGGCTAGGCCGAGCCCGAGACAAGGAAGGCTTGTACTCGGAGTATGGATCAAGAAGAATGGACGGGAGTGAGGGGGTGGTTTTGAGGAAGGGGGGTGTCTGGATTTTGGAAAGGTGAAAGGCAACTAGTTATCTTTTGCCTTTAAGGCTCTTTTTTTTTTTGCTACTTGACCCCCTCTTTCCTGACAACACTAACAGTCTGAGAAGTACGGTATTGTTTTTGCCTGTTTGTACCTGGAACGAGATTACTGTTGCGACATCTTTCCGGCAGAAGGAAAGCATGGATGCAGTTCAGGTCATGGTTTTCCAGTTCACAGCAGTCAAATTCAAATAACCACACTGTCCAACTGCCAGGAGTTGGATAGATCAGAAGGGGGAAAGGTATGGAAAAGAGCCGGGGATGGGTAGGAAGAGCACAACAGGAAGTCATCTCACTGGTTTGAGATGCTGGGTTCATCAAATGGAAAGCGGGTGGGGAATACGTGGAAATCCGCACTACTGGTCTTTTTGCGGCTGGGAAATTTCTCTACTCTACTATTTACCCGGAATAGCCTTGAAGACTATGAGGGGGATATTCTACTTGACTAGTAGTTAATAAAACGAGAAAAACGTTTGCTCAAAACACTTTTTTTTTTTTTAAACTTTTTGGTGCATGTGAAGACTTTAATGATACCTAGGTAGGTAAGTGAAGGTAACGTTTCCAAGACTAGGGCATGACGTTACAGCACGATAATTGACAACACCAGAGATTTAAAGTAGATAGTAGATGCAGCAGAAAAAAAAGCAAGGTGAGAAAGACTAGGTCGGTGGTTTAAAATATATTACACCTACAGCATAGCCCTGCAGCGGGTAATCTCGTTGCTGCCATTCCATTGTCAGCAAGGCTCTCTCTCGGTAGGTGGGGGGGGGGGGGGGGTTAATCAGTGAGATTTTCTTGGTAATGGAATGGAGAGAGTAAGTAGATGTAACGTTTGGTGCTACCTGCCTTTAAGGGCTGGAAGTACACACACACAAGAAAGTATAAGACACCGGGAGCAATCATGACTGGGATATTAAGACACGGCCCGGGACCGAAGGGGTGGGACTTTTCTTTTTGTTTTTGGTGATTTTTCAACTGGGTACATCATGTCAAGGTATGCTGTAGGGGGGATGTTTGTCAGTGGGGTTTCTGGAAAAGGCTACATACTGGGCCGGGGAAGGGCGGGTTGGTCAGGTAGGTGGTCTGGCCTTTGGGTTGGGGCCTGGCCTTTGGGTCCGGGTTCGGGAATTGAAGAGGTGGTGGTGGTGTCCTGCCTATTACTTGCTTTGTTTGTTGTGTAAGGTGGTATACCTGGTACCTTACCTAGGTATCTCATATTCCGGGATGGGGGGATGAGGGCCTGAGGGATTACATCCCTAGGTACCTACCGTACCTATGGGGCTTTGGTTGCTGTCGCCAGTTTGAATGATGGGGTTTGGGTTCAGCTTTTGAGAGAAGTACAAATGGCACTTTTCTGCCATCCATCGCCAGACAGAACATTCCAAGTGTTACTTAGGCTGGGCAACTTTTGTTTTCGGAGGGACAGCCTAGGTGGTGTATTTACCCATCCATTCTGTCCCTATTGTCATGTGTGGGTTGGGTGTGTAAGAGTGGAATATTGACACCTGGTTTCAATTCAACTTACATGACAGCCCTCTCTACCTACCTCCCAGGTAGGTAACCATGGGATAATTCTCCGTGTTACCAGACAAGCCTAGAACCTGGTAATGCCGTGAGAGGGGGGGTGGGGGGGGGGGTTGTCGTTCTGTGTGAGGCGTGGGCCTGTGGGTGGGATGGCGTAATGGTCTCCTGCCGCAGAGCTGCCGTTTGGTAATGTACAAAAACCCTTTCTGACACTGCCGCGGGTGTGCATCGGGGGTTTGCCGTATCTTGAGGTCAGAATGTACTTTGCTGGATGTTGCCGGTTCTTGAAGGCAACAACATGAATGAGTGCATACCTACTTACCTGAATCAAAAACGACAAGACCAACCCCCTGTTCTCTCCCCCGTGTTCTTGTGAGCTTCCAAAGTTCTAACATGTGTTCCCCGATGCAGTACCACAATCTCCTTCTTTTCAGTGCATCATTTCTGTGTCCCCCCCCCCCTTCCCCCCCCCAACCCTTGTAGTATCACCGTTGGCAAAATCTAACGAACTTTCCGGGGAATGGGGTTTGTGTCGGGTGTGCGCCCCCCGTTTAACCCGCCCTACGGGATTCCCCTCCCCCCTCTCAGCCCTTCCCTTCCATCGCGGCGGCACGGCTGACTGAGCCTTGACCCATACTTACTTACCTTGCACAACGTTCTTGCAGGCTGAAGCTGAGAGGTCAACCTATGGTTGGGTGGATTACGTACCGCTTGCTGCAGCAATCCTCTTTGTGTGTAAGGCAGTTAGTTCGCTTTCACATGCTCGCTTTTTCTTTTTCTTTTTACCCAGGTTGCATAGATTAAATGCATGGAAAATATTGGGAAAAAGGTCTATGCTGTGGGACATGCGGCTGGCCGTTGGATGGGCGTGCATGAGATGTTCGGTGTTGATTTTGGGGAAGGAAGAGCTTACTTGGGCGAGGCAGAATTTGAGAGATTGGGGATAGATGGTGGTGGGGGTGATGATGATGGTGGTGAGGATGGTGATGATGGTGGCAGTGTTAGAGACGTGAAGAAGGAAACCCTAACCCACCTAGGTATACAGTCGGATGTTTCATGTTTCTGTTGGGCTGAAAAGGGCTGAGGGGATTGAATGATAGGGTGGTGTCTTATTGACTGTCGTAAGTGAGGCTTGAGCCGAAAGGGCTGAAGGAGTCATCTGGCTGGACTAGAGAGGGGTGCGAATAGACGGGAGGATGCGCAAACTCGTTGGATCAGCTTCTAGAATCCATCATCTTACTTTTGGCCCAATCTAGAAGAGGTTGGAAGCCCGGAATCTCGGGTCATCGCTCCTAATTCTCATGCATCTACTCCTTCTCTTGTTATCTCTCACCCGAGGAAGATCTTATTTGCAGTCTTGTGCACCAACACAACCATCATCCCACTCTCCTTTTTCATATTAAAAGCCAAACTGCGGCGTTGCACTCAATCATCGCAGTCAGCATTGATTGACCTCAAGCATCAAGAAGAAGAAAAACGTCAATAAATCATCCGATTCCCCCTCCCCCGCTGCAGGCAACCCCCCTTTTTTTGGTTGGCCACTCTAAGCGCGACGCAGCTGCGTTGAGATGGTACGTAGCCATTTTAGTTGCGCCGTATTGGCACATCGCGTAAACCAAGCCCATCAATTCCCGCTTTGATGAATACAACATCAAAAGACACAACTATGAATGTTTCGTATGGTACGAAATTCGGGCGTGTGTATTGTTTGTTGCCTTGTTTGAACAGCTTTTGGTTTTCAAGCTACCACTTGGTAGTTACCTAGGTAAATGATTGTTTGTCTTTGGGGGCCCCCTTTTCAGGCCTGGGAGACGCTTAAAACGGAAGGAAAAGGGGTAGCGGTAATATACATGTCAATGCATGCAGCTCTTGTCTTACTTGAATTCACCTTACCTTCTTGTTAGTGATTGAGGGTACTCAGGAGGCTCAGTCCATCCCCAAAGCTTCGGTGTTGGTACATACATCACCATGATAAATCTTCAGAGTTTAACCAAGAGTACCTTCACATAATGTTCACTTGAACAAGTAGGTAGGTATGAACTTGGTTATCGATAGCACCACCCGACGCCCATAGAGTACACAGAATACCATTAGAATTCCAACCAAACCTCCCCCATCAACAACCCTCCTACTCTACCTCCCCCCAACCTCCACCCTCGCAAACCCAAACCCCTCCATCACCGGCATGTTATTGTTCACCTTCAACAACCTCCTCTCAACCAACCCCAACCAAACCGCATCCCCATTCACCGTCTCCATCGCCTGTTTCAACTCTGCCCGTCCCGGCAGGACATCAACCACCAACTCCAAAATCTCATCAAACATCTCATCCTCCACCTTGACATAAGAAACAATATCCGTCAACAACCCCAACGCCGCCTCCCACAGCTGCGTCGACTGTGAGAACCGTCCCAATGCCCCCCCTCCCGACGCCGAAGACGGCGTATACGACGACGAAACCATCTTCATCCCACCGCCATCCACCCCAGGACCCGCCGCTGGACCACCAAAATCGAGCTTAAGCAGCCCCCCCGCTCCAACCGACGACGACAATCCTTGAGATGGCCCAGAAGAAGTAGGAATCATAATCCCTCCTCCATCACCACCTCTACCCCCACTCCCAATCAATCCCCTTCCCTTATAGTTACTACCCGTTTTACCCCTCACCCCCATCGCCTCCGCCTTAACCTTCACCACCCACCCCTTCAACCCCTGATGCCTCTCCCCCCAAACAGTCTTGATCCTACTCCCCATAAAGTCCCCCGCCCCTTTACACATCCCCCCCAGCGCCCTAGCCGCAGCCACAGCCACAAACGGCTCAGGGTCGTGCAGCCTGGTGATCAGCACCGGCCACACGGCGTTCACCAGCGGCAAAAAGGCGTTTTCCGACGGGCTCAGCGCCGGGGTGACGGTGCTGATCAGCTCCAGCAGCGACTTTCGCAGGGTCGGGGTCGGGGAGGTGAGGTAGTGCTGCGTCAGCGTCAAGATCCTTGTTAGCAATTGGTAGGTGGGCGTTTGAACTGGTTCTTTGTCTTCTTCTGCAGGTTTTTTCTCCACGGCGGTGGGATCCTCCTCCTCCTCGTCGTTGTTGTTATTGTCGGACGCCGCGGCTTCGAGTTCTTCGAGGAAGGATTTTGGTTTGGGACTTTTTTGTTTACCCGGCCCCCAGGGTTGGGTTGGATGGTGGTGGGGGGTGAAGGGTTCCTCTGCTTGGGATTTTGACTGCTCTACCCTGGAGAGGTGTCTCTCTACTGTCGAGAGGATCCCTTCTATGCCTTGGGGTTGATACGGCCTCTTTTTGTGATCGACGCTTGGTTTTTTGTCGGTGTCTGGGAGGAGCAACAGGTCAGATTTCACGCCCTGAGTCACAATCTCCGACAGGACAGAGAACAACGACTCGACAAAAACGGGATACCCGTGGTAGTTGTCCAGCGCTGCAAATATCGCCTGAACGGTGTCGTCGAGGAAAGGCACGAGTTTTGGACCGGTGAGCCGGACCATCATGGTCAAGACTTTGGTCGAGGCGGGCGAGATGTCCAACGTGTTGAGACGGAGGGAGACAGAGTTGAGCATGTAGTCTGCGTTGTCGACGATCAGCTCAGAGACGGAGTCGTACCCGCAGGAGGAGGCGAGGATGTTCAACGTCGTGATGGCATGCCGCCGGAGTTGGGGCTCGGAAGACCCGAGGAAGGTGGTGACGGGGTAGAGAACATCGATGAGTTCGGGACGGAAATCCTCTTTGAGTCGGGTGGAGAAGTAGGCGGTGACTTCCAGGGCGAGGGCTTCCAGTTGCCAGGGCGACTCAATAGAGTCAGAGTGAGAGGCAAGGACCGAGGTGGAAAAGTCGTAGAGCTCTTGGAAGGCTTCATCTTGCAGCTGCGTCTCACCCAGGCCGGAGAAGTCAAAGAGCTCGTCCATGTCGGCAGACTGGGAGTAGGTCGACTTGAGCAGCTGAAAGGCAAGCCAGAAGGACGCAATCTGGGTTGTCGGCTCATCCGAGTCGCGAACATAGCTGAGCATCGAGGTTGCAAGCTTGACCTGAAGAGTTGGAGAACCGATCTGAGAGATGAGGGAGCTGAGCTCATTTCGAGTAGTCTTTTGGCCTTCAGAGTCAAGAATGACGGGGTTATATGTGGCCAACTCAGTGTTTCCTGATCTCATGAGTGCAGTGGACTGAGACAGATCGATGGCGCCTAGGTCATCAATTACCTTGGGAGGTTTTGAGGCTTTCATAAGAGTGATGATACTGTCTCTAAGGGAATCAGCCAAGGAGTCGTCTAGAGTTGACGAGTCCATGTGCATGGCGGCTGCTAGTTTGCTTCCCCGGAGAATGCTTCTGATAGCTAGTTGCTTGGTCTTTTCGTTGCTGGATTGCATCATTCTGGGCAGTCCGGTGACCCAGCTGTATAGGGCAGATTTGATGCTGTTGCTCAGCTCAGGGTAGATGCTGACGAGATCCTGGAGGCTGGTCTCCAGACGTGACTGTGTCGCCTCGTCCTCCTGCAACATCAGTGCCGTCTCGACCAATATTGACTGACTGTCAGCAAGCGAGGCGTGACACTCATCAAGCAGACTGATGCATAGTCTGTAGAGAGCTCGTTGAACCTCTTCGGCTTCATGACTTCGTAGCTTGAGAACCGCAGAAAGAGCAATCTTTACTTGAGCAGCAGTTGCTTTCAGCCATGATGGTGTCAGCTCAATGTCTCTTGATTCTGAATCGCCTTCGGTCTTAGTCTCCTCTCCGGCCGATGTTGCTGTCTCCAATTGCCGGAGTAGACCCCTGACCTTGAGGTCACCGAGCACATTGACAAGGACAAGCTGCAGAGCTTCTAAACAAGCCACGAGAACTCGCTTTTGACTTTGTTTCTCGAGAGGCGGAGACAGCCGTTTGCCGAGGCCAGACACCGTGCCAGGCAGAAACTGAGCAAGAACCGAGTTGTCTTTGGTGCTGGTAAAGACGGCCCGCAAGCAAGCCACCGCCTCGAGCTGGATCAGTGAAGGAACATCCTCAGTGATGGCATCGATCATCACAGTGACACTGTGACCAAGTGCTGGTATGGAGTCTTCCCCAGGAATTTCTGATCGTTTGAGTCGGGAAGGATCGACCGACGTGATCAAGGCTCTAAGCGTCTTGAACCCTTCAATAATTGTTTCTTCTGGGATGTCCTTCTTCCTCTCTTGGCCGGGTACGCCACCAATGGTGAACGAGAGAAGAATCAGGAGCTGGCGGAACAGAGCTGCCGATGTTTTGACTTTCCAGCCATGTTGTATGAGTTCTCTGAGGAGACGGATGATGCCCTCGACCACCCGCATGGGGTACTGGTCCCTCTCACGGAGGACCTGCGATAAAGGAACAAAGACATAGTCGGCGAGCCTGTCGTCCAGGATGCTGTCATCTTGACTCGCTTGTGTTGACCAAAGTTCAATCAGCGACTCGACATGCTGCAGGATCTCTTTGGCATCGGCAGTCTTGTCTTGAGAGCGGACAGCCAGCTGGTTGAGAGGAACACATACTCGCTTCAGCTGTTGCAATGTCAGTGAAAGTGTTCGACACAACTGTGAACACAACCTACCTTTTGGAAGAACTCGGTCCTCGGAGTAGAGACCGTTGTTGTCGACATGATGACCAGTATGAAACACCATGCATCAGGACGAGTTGGGTTTCTGTGGTTGCTCTCAGCAGGTCCTGCCTTTCAGGCTCCCAGATGGATTGGAAGTGATGGATGCTCAAGCTCGCTGTTCCGTTTCTGATTAATCAAGGCTGAACTGCCAAATCCCAAGTCACAGCTGCAATATGATTATCTGAATGAATTATTTCAATGAGTTTCTAGAACAAAATGGATTTGCTACCTTACGATTCGGTCATGTTCTCTGAGTTTTGTGGATGTGTTCAGTCAGAAGTACACCTACAATAGCGGCTGCCATAGCGGCCGAGCGCTGTAACTTTGACGCCCAGCTTGCTGGAAGCATTACCTTGAATTAAGGCTACATTGGGTTAGGGTTATGTACGTGCAAACTACGCCTTTAGCCCCACACAAGCCAACAAGGTTCTTTTCGCAACAGCGCGGTCCGCCATTTCCAACTTGCGACTTGCGACTGTCATCCATCATCACCAAACAACACCAACCACATCACCCCCCCCCCCCCCCCCCACACCATCAAAATGCCTCCCTCCACCAAAAGAAAATCACCCGCCTCCGACCGCGAGGAACCCTCCCCAGAAGCCTCCACCAAGCGACAAGCAACAACAGAACCAGAAAACCCCCCATCCTCCGAACCCCCAGCACCCTCCTCCTCCTCCTCCTCCTCCACCACCACCCAACAACAAGACCGCCTCGCCCGCTTCAAAGCCCTCCAAGCCCGCGCCAAATCCTCCTCGACCCAAAACCTCAAAGAAGCCACCAAAGAATCCCAGCGCCTCGCCACAGACCCCTCCCAGCTCAACGCCGTCACCCGCAAGCACGCCATAGCCTCCCACAAGCTCCTCAAAGCCGAGATCGAAGATTCCGGCGGCGACTTTGAGCGCAAGCGCGCCTGGGACTGGACCATCGAAGAGTCCGAACGCTGGGACAAGCGAGTGAAAAAGAAGGACGCCCACAGGGACGACACCGCCTTCCGGGACTACCAGCGCCAGTCGGAAAAGACGTACAAGCGCCAGCTGAAAAACATGGGCGCGCCCGATCTGGAGAAGTACACCAAGGAAAAAATGGCTGCCATCGAAAAGGCCGCCGCGGAGGGGACGCTGGAGATTGTCGAGACGGAAGACGGCGAGATGATTGCCGTGGACAAGGACGGGACGTTTTTCAGCACGGCCGACTCGACGAGTTTTGCGCAGCACCGGCCCGACAAGGCGGCGGTGGACAGGCTGGTGGACGATTTGAGAAAGGCCGAGGAGGCGTCGCTCAAGAAGAGGCGGGAGAGGCAGGCCAAGAACGGGGAGGATAGCGGGGATGTGACGTATATCAACGAGAAGAACAAGCAGTTTAACCAGAAGCTGGCGAGGTTCTACAACAAGTACACGGCCGAGATTAGGGACAGTTTTGAGAGGGGGACCATGATATAAGTTTTTTCCTGTTTTGTTGGGAGGGAATTGTTTAAAGGTGGTAATATCAGGGGGAAAGAAAGCATAGGACAAGCGCAAACGGAGTTTTCAACGGTTGACATGGGTATTCTTGTTTTTATTTTACATCTTGGTTAGTATACAGTGACGCCTGCTGCTTTATGGCTGCCCATCAAAAATACAAGTTACTATACACCCCCTCTTTCTTACCATCCTCTCTAAACCATCCCCCTCCTCCACCCCTTGGTCCCCAGCTCCTCAATCTCCCTCGGCTCCACCACCCCCCTCACACTCTCATCGCTCAACCCCTCCACCACCGCATCCGCCACCACATCCACCTTTAACGGCTTAATCGCCCCGGCACCCAACACCCCCCTCAGCAACCCCCCCGTCAACCCATCCACCGTGCTGGCCACCAACCCCCCGGCAGCAATAGGCAGGCTCACAGCCCTCGAACTGTCCCACATGAACGGCGCCCGGTAGAAGACCCCCCTCAGCTTCGGAAACTCGCGCTGTATCACCTCCTCGGCCTCCCTCTTGGTGGAGATGTACCTCCCCGGCAGCACCGGCGCCCCGGCCGCGGCAGAGATGTACCCGAACCCCTCCACCCCGGCCTTCTCGGCCTCTTTCGCCAGCAGGATGGCGCTGTCCCGGTTCATGGTCTCGTAGGTGAGCTGCCGGCCCGTGTTGACGGGGGTTTCATCGCCCGGTTGGCGGTCTAGCGGGTTGCCGGCGGGGGAGGGGCGGCGCGGGGAGGGGTTGAAGGCCTGCTGGAGACCGGAGAGGAGGGAGGTGCGGCCGGAGAGGACGTTTTTGTAGTCGGCCTCGAGGAGGATGCCGAGGGTGTGGACGATGTAGGTGGTGGAGGGGAGGAAGGGGAGGTAAGTTTGGGGGTTGAAGATGTCGCCTTTTTGCCAGGTTACCGAGGAGGACCAGGAGGGGGGAGGGGTGGAGGGGGGCCAGTGGGGTTGGCCGGAGCGGCTTGGGGGGGGGGGGGTTTGTTAGTTATGGTGGGAAGGAGAGAAAGGGGGGAGAAGCGGAAGAAAAGATAGATACCTGATGGAGATGACCTCCCAGTTGCGGGCTACGGCGGAGCGGCAGATGCGGGAGCCGAGGAAGCCGTTGCCGCCAAAGACGATGAGGCGTTTGGTTGTGGTGGACATGGTGAGAGGATGTGAGAGGGGGAGGGGTGTAAGTTGGATGAATGGGTGAGTGAGAGATAATTAGAAGCTGGTTTATGACAGGAGGAAGAAAAACTCGAGGTGTATGTATGTACACTATGAGCTCTTAATTGGATGGTTTGGTCTGAGAAAAGACCCCTCAAGTCCCCCGGATTCAAAGCTCGCCGTCCGATTCACAAGCTCCCAAGCGTATGATGAGATCATGCAACAAGGGACTTGCCGGCCGCCCAAATTTTGATAAGTTTAGCGCACCTCAGCAGGGGTGACACAGACCAATTGGGGAGATCGATAAAGCTCTGCCCCGCAATCAAGGCTGACCCTCCAGACCGCAATTGCAATTGCCTGCCGCGTGCGTGAGAACCTCTCTGAACAACTTTTTGAACAATTTCCATCTTCCAACACTTTGCGACGCGACAACCCTCCCCACCACATCCATTCTCACTCCCCAATCCCCACGCCCTCGCGCGTGTAAATCCTAACAAAAATGGCCGACAAAAAATCCAACAAACGCATCAAATCCCTCTCCATCCACCGCCCCTTCATCTACGGCACCACCGCCCGCCCCTTCGACCCCATCCGCAACCCCAAACCCCCGGGAATCCCCGACGACCACACCCACTCCTGGGAGGTCTTTGTCAAGGGCGTCGACGACACCGACATCACCTACTGGCTCCGCCGCGTCCAGTTCAAACTCCACGAGTCCATCCCCAACCACGTCCGCATCATCGACGCCGTGCCCGGCAAACCCTTCTCCCTCAAAGAGACAGGATGGGGCGAGTTCGAAATCACGATACGGCTGTACTACGTCTCCGAGTCCAACGAGAAGCCCCAGACCCTGTACCATCACCTCCGTCTCCATCCGTACGGTAGGACAGAGGAGGAGAAGGAGGAGATGAAGAACGGGCCCGACGGCGGGGTGGTCAAGAGCTGGAACTACGACGAGCAGATCTTCAACGAGCCGTACGAGAGCTTTTATGAGGTCTTGACCACGGGGGCGATGCCGGCTTCGATGGCTGGGGGGCAGAAGGGCGGGAAAGGGGGGAAGCAAAAGGGGGAGAAGGAGCAAAAGATTGAGAGGTCCGAGGGGGGGGTGCTGGCCAGGAGCGCGATGATACCCCTGACGAACAGGGGGCCGGATTACCCTTTTAGTAGGGAGACGGAGCAGTGCGAGATTGAGAAGCTGAAAAAGGCGCTGGTCAAGGTCGAGGAGATGACGAAAAAGACAAAGGAGGAACTGGAGAAGAAGGAGAAGAGGTTGAAGGAGCTCAAGGCGGAGGGGGCCAAGGGCTGACTTGTTGCTGCGACAGCATGTTTGGCTTGCTTTTGGATGGCGTCTTGTAAGAATATGGTGAAATTGATACCCGCTCATGGGGCAAGAATAGGGCGTTGGGGGAGTTTGATTTGGTGTATAATAATCCCAAGGTATGATGTGGGCCATGAGATACACACATGTCACCACAGCAAACAAAATATCCCACCAAAAATTATATCCACACATCACATGTGGTCTTGTATATTTCTTATGATATAAGAGTCGAGAGTTGTCAAGGTAAAGGTATCCAAAGTCCCCACAAAATCCATAGTTCCAGCTAGGTTTCAAATACCAGCATGGGGACTAATGTTTACCACATTTCCGTCACACTTTGGTATACACATCGCCCTGGGCGTCTCACATCCACACCTGTTGACCACCGCGACGAGATTTGATATCCCCTTCCACATCTTCTTCATCACCAATCAAGCCAACATAAGAAACCCCCCCACACCCCATTCCAAAAAAGACATCATGAAAAAAAGAGGGAATATAGACTTTATCAAAACGTCGTTGGTTGGTTGTGTTTTATGCGTCCGGACAAAAAAAGAAATAACAAAAAAAAAAAAGAAAACTCTCACACTTCCACTCGCTCTCTCTCTCTCAACAAATGCTTTTCCCATCCTAATAACAATATAGTCCACACAAAACTTTTATCATGTCGACCCAGCCAAAAAGAAACCACCCAAAACCTCCCAGCCCCCATCTAAGCCAACCACCACCTTCCAAAAATGATATCAACCCGAACCAAGAAACCCAACCAACCAACAGGAGTAATATTCCCTCTCCCATAATAAACTAAATGTCTTTTTTGATATCCCCTTCAACGCCGGAAAAAAATGGCAACCCAAAAGGCAAAATGATATAGCGCAATCCATTAAGACAAGTACAATGTCGCGGGCTGCCATGTCGCTATACCTTCAGTAAAGAGAAAACAAGGCCATGAAGAGAGAAAAAGGTGAATATGTTCAGGAAGAAATGAACAACAAAGGGAATCTTTGGTACTGAAAAACAAAGCGATAAGAGGGGTTGTTGTTGTTGTTAGTGTTGATGCCGTTACGGCCTAGGCTGGTAGGCAGGAGGGGGGGTGTCATCCCTTTCCTCCCAGAATTGTGGGTTGCGATTCTTCTCATCGTACACCCGGCGGGCAATCTCTCCAGCCATCTTCATTACCCAGGCCTGTTCAAGGATAACAGACGGCGAGATTTCCGATGGCGCTCTTGGTCGAGACCAATCGGCTGGGACCTTCATATCAACAGGCGATGGTTGACGAGAGGGCTGCTTCTGGGTGGTATTGGGCGCGTTGATCTCGATCGAGGGGACAGTCTCGGAGGCAGGTTCGCGATCACCACGGAATGACGGCCTGCGAGGATGAGCAGCGCCAAAGCGCACCTTGTTGGTGTTGGTGGGCATCTCCTCCTCCGGTACCTCCAGGATGGGATGGGACATGATGGGCTCTGACGCAGGTGCTGTCGAGGTAGAAGCTGTCGCCGAGGACTCGCCTGCATCACTACCACCTTCGCTAGAAGTCTTGCCGCGCAGGTTGACCACGCGAGTCTTCTTCTTGCGGCCAGCCTTGGAATGCCGTCCAGAACCCAGAGACAAACCAGCCGTGGCAGAGTTGAGGCTAACCATAGATGGTCTCGAGGGCAGGTGGCCCTGGTCCTGGCTTGCCGTGTCCGAAAAGGTGTAAGTATGGGCGGTCCCGTTGGTGTAAGAAGTTGTCCGGTGAAGGCTCGGGGTTGCTGGTCCAGGTGTGTTAGTTGTGTCAACACGATCTGATGGCCCCGCCCAGGCTCTGTACATGACCTCCTTAATCGAAGGGGTGAATAATGATGACGTTTCTTGTGTGGACGTCAACGAAGACAGCTTGAACAAGCTCTTCTGTGAGAAGAGAGATTGTGTTTCCGTTCCCGCCTCCAGGGACAGTTCCGAGATGGCAGCAGGGTCCAGGAGGTGGCCCTCTGCGTCAACAGCATCCAGGGGAGGTGTCGACAATGGATTAACAGTGTGATCTACAGTCTCCTTGGACTGCTCCTCGTCGTCCTTAATGATTTGGTCTGGGCACCAGATCTGAAGTGAGAGTCTATGAATGATGGCTGGCAACTCATCCATCATCAGGTCCCGGAGCTTCTGCTCGATAGTCCGTTGAAGATAGTCACGGACGAATGGGATCGAGTCAAAGGTCGATGAGACCTTGAGAGACTCGAGGGGGTCATTTCGAAAGACCAGTGTCAGTCCCTTCTGCTTTGAGAAAACCACAATGATGAAGGCTGAGAGCTTGATCTCAGACAGGGTAATCTGAAGCGGGATGGTGAGGCTTGACGACGCCGACAGGGGCTCTGGCGATGCGAAACCTGGCTTGCCAGACAAGTAGGTGTTGAGGGGGTTTGCCTGTGTTGCTATATTAGCCTTCCATTATGCTTCCAGTGTTCCATGTTCCATGTTCCCTGAAGAAATCCAATCTATGTGGGGTAGCGGTGAGGAGAATGCGCGAATCCCTGCTCGAGAATTCGGGCACAATTTGTGGTCTAATGCGCCAAGCCTGCAGCTTTACCGCACCGCCAGCGAAACAACCGAAACAGCGTCCCATCGCGAGCTCTAGAATTCCTAAAACCTGGTGTGGAGCAGCCCTTAAGTTTCGGGCCCAAATTCGGGTCTCGGGCGTCGAGGGGCACTTGCCCTGCCCTGGCTCCAGTCCAGATGCCCACTCTCTCCCCGCCCCCCTTTCTCGGCTTTGAGAAATGGCTCCCTCATTGTCCCCTCCCTAGCTAGCAAAGCACTTGCAATGCCGGTGGCTTGTGACTCTCCTCCGGTGTCTTGGTGATATCAAGGGATAGCCGGGGTGGACTCCTCCGATATGTCCGTCGTAGATAACAGAAATTGCACATACTTGTACCCTCGTTTTTAGCGTGAGAAAGGCGTCGCCAGAGTAACACATTTTGAAAATTCCCCTGAAGCGGTCTTCGGCCAGGTCGCCAATCTCCAAGATCTCGAGGTCTGGTGGCACGGAGCCAAGGTTGAATTCGGTCACGAAGATGTCATCGACGATGATGGGAGGCTTCGGGGACTTGTTCAGGGCGGTTGTGAGGAGGTCGCGTGCGCGCTCGTAAAAGCCGGCGTCAGCCGTGAGCGGCGACCAGTTGAAGTTGAAGGCCATGTTGAATTGGCACCCAGTTTATAGAGGCATCGCAAGAGCTATGATGGGTGCGGGACAGGTCGACCCGGAGCCAGGGAGGCTTTGCTTCGGTCGGATCGAGGTGCGCGAGGCAAACCGAGGGGTCGTGGTGGTGATGGTTCGTGGTCGCGGGGGTGTCGTCGGTAGCAAATAGCGAATGAGTTGACGACGGGAAGGCAATCGTGACAGGTGCTTGGGGGAGCAAGGACCTTCTTCGTTGGACTTGTTGGTGGGTGAGGTGGGAAAAAAGAGCGTTGCGGCTTTGGAGGTTGTGCGGAGGGATGACGCTATCTGACGGGGAACGGTTGGTCTTTGTGTGCGGCAGAAACGGGACCTTGGGAAATTTTTCGCGCTTTCGCTGCGCCGCGACTGGCCCATGCTTCTCCTGCGGCCCTTGGCCCTTTGCCCTTTGCGGGGGGTGCCATTTTTCACTAGCTTCACTGTCCAGTGGGCTGACTTTTCTGTACGGGGTACCGTCTGGAACACCCCTTCTGCAGCACCTGTAGCAATAGGTAGCATCTGCACCTTTGTTGTTGATGAGCTGTCTTCCTGCGGGCTGCTGGCTGCCCAAAATCTGTCAGATCATCTTCATGAGGTTTCTTCTTCATTTCTCATCATCGGTTTGCAAGTCTCATGTTTGCATTCAACGCCGTACAACCCGCCCAGCCACCGGTTGCAAACACTGCCCCGAGCTATCCAACGGATCCGGAGCTCAGACCTTCTCTGGCGTTGTACAAAATAATCCGGGCTTCACGGCTATCACGGTAACAGCAGCTGTAACAGGCCAGTCGCGTCTGGGGAAATTGGGCAACCACGCATCAACTCATCATCCCAAATGCAACACAATGTGACAATGTGACAATCTTCCCCATCCAGACACTCACTCGAAACTGGACCAGCCGTCATCCGATGATGTTGTTGCGGGGAACCCGAATGACAAAGACACCTGAGCTCCGTCTCCGCCCGACCGAGGTCCAGTGATCCACTCACTCACTGCCCGTGGGAAGAGAGCTCGGAACGCCTGCCCAGATCGCCGAGCTCGGGCCTGCCATCTTGACGTTTGTTTCCAGGGCATGTGCTCCGCCGGGGTCCCGAGAAGAGAAAGCTTCGGGAGTTGGACCCGGAGAAGACGTCAACGACAGGGGCATCAAGACGACTGACGATTCTCTGAACCAAACCGAAGAAAACTTGTGATACACTATTCTTGTGAAACAAAACAAACAACTAAAATCTCGATTGGTCCCAAATCTAGCCATCGGTTTTGATCGGACTCTTCCGTCGTCAAGCTACCCCTACCTTAATCAAGATTACCAGCAGTATGGATAGTCGTACAAACCATCTCAGCTGTCCAGTGCAACAGCTACCAGGACTAAACCACCTAGCTGGCCTCGACCATCAACCGTGATAATTGAATCCAGCAGTCCCGACATACAGGTACCGGATAGCGGCACCATCTCAGCTCAGCGTTAGCTCACCTAACGGCCAATCCGGTGAAGCTCGGGGGGCCGTTGAGACAAGACACTACTTCCAAGTTGTGCCCAACCGGATGACCAGAGAATTTCCATCATTTTTCATGTCCGACTTCAAATTTTCATACCCTTCACAATGTCTCAAAGCGCAGGCTTTTCGTCTGACCATATCCCGGACATTTCGGATTATTCCCCTGAAAAATGGACCATCAAGTTCGTAAACGAGGGGGCCGCCAACCTGGTCTTCGAAGTGAGATTACCACCAAGTCCACCAAGCACGACAGGAAGCCACAGGAATGGGCACAGCGATATCTTTCAGGGTAATACCAAGCCTCCTCCTTTTCTGTGCCACAACACCATATCTGACCTTTTCACAGGAAAACTCCTGCGCGTCCCAAAAGCCGGTGCCAAGACATTTCCGTACCCAGAGCTACAGCAGTATTGGGATTCAACCATCACGCCCCTATTCCCACCAGAGAATCTGGTTCAACATCAACTAGTCAAACTGGGCCAAAGTCCATCTAAAGTAATCAGTCTTCTTGATGACCTTCTGATCAAAGAAGAACCCGGCCGCCGCAAGGATTTCCGTGGCACCCGTGTTCTCCCAAATGCCCAATATGGCATGCTGATAGAAGACATGCGCTCTCGTTAGTTTTAGCTCGTATGCCGCACACTTTGTGCTTTTGATCTCTAACCGGGATTCTAGGCAATCCAAGTGATCTTTTTGTCGAGTTCAAACCAAAATGGCTCTCGCCCTCGCCATCGCAGCGCACACGCTGCCGCAACTGTGCCCGCGAAGCTTACCGCGACCACCTTGATCCTTCCCACCACAAGGCTCACCGACTGGGTATCCTCTGTCCCCTAGATTTCGTCGCCTGCCAGAGTAATCCGGGAAGTCTGGACAACGTCTTGAAGCACATTGCTCCAACATCCGCCTCGCCAACTCAGCGCGACCAGCTGACTAACTGGCTCAAGACCAATGGTCTTTTACC
Organism: Cercophora samala; assembly: GCA_030512305.1. Lineage (NCBI taxonomy): Eukaryota > Fungi > Ascomycota > Sordariomycetes > Sordariales > Lasiosphaeriaceae > Cercophora > Cercophora samala. Next base: position 50,885 of record JAULSY010000153.1, read on the forward strand.
ACTCTTACAGCAAGCTCAGGCAAAATATGACCCAAGTTTGGGTGTTAACTTGGAGCTGGCAATGACACTTCGGGACTGCAGCCTGTTTCTGAGGATATCTTCACTTGGAGATGGAACAGGGCAACCGAGAATAGAAGCGAAACTCGCTGACCTCGACAAGAAGAACGCCGCCAAGAAGAAGCATCACTGGGAAGAACTCGAGCGGAATTTGGTCGAGGGCGGGTTCTATGAAGGAAAGGAAACCCCAAGGGAGGAGACGAACTGTTTACTTGAGCGCATCAAGCGCAACTAATAACCCTGTCTCTCTTATGGGTCGGCTCATAATTATCTTTATCTCAACCCACACATTAATTCTACACCACACTTATAATGCCCCCAGAAACTTCCCAACCCTCTCCACCAACCACCTCTCCCCTTCCGGGTTCTCCTCCGTATTATCAACCCGGTGATTAGCCCCCGGAATCAACCCGCTAAACTCACTCACAATCCCCGGCTTGCAAAACTTTGCCCATCGTTGAATCATACCTTGCACTTCTGCCGGCTTGAAAGGCACCCACTCGTCCCTTTCCGACGGCAGTATCAACACTGGCGTCTCCAACCCACCCCAGATACCCTCCAGCTCTTCGTCTGTAAAGTCAGAGCTGAAAAAGTCGTCATCTCCCCTATTATTCATTTCCCTCATTAGCACTCCTCATCATATGATCAAAGGGGGGGGGGGGCTCACCCCTTGGTAGCCAAACTCAACCACCTCCCCGCCGTAACCGGACTCCCCCTCCACCCCTCAGGCATCTCCCCCAAATCAACCACATGCTCCCCCTTTCCCTCTTTCACCATCCCTTTTGCAACCTCCACGCTCCTTTCCAGCTCCCCCGGGCAACAGCTCATCCCCAACGCCTCCCGATCCGACACCGGCCCCTGGAGAATAATCCCATCCACTTGTTCCTCTCGCGACAGATCCCCCAGCTTGGTGCAGTAGTGCATGCAGTCCTGGCAGCCGGTGGAGTGGCCCATGAGGACTATCTTCTGCTTGTGGAGAGCGGTGCGCAAGTGGCGGACCAGGGAGCGGATCTCGAGGCAGTCTTGGGAGAGGGAGGAGTACCCGAAGGCGGAGAAGGAGGAGGTGAGGCGGGTTTGGAAGATGGTGTAGTAGTAGTGGTTGTGGAGGAGGAGGGGGGAGCGGGAGAGGGCGAGGGGGTAGGGGACTGTGTGCGGGCCGTCTCCGAGGCCGCCTATGAAGACGAGGGCGTTGGGGGAGGGGGAAGGGGAGGGGGAGGGGGAGGAGAGGTGTTCGTAGAGTTGGAGGGTTTTGGAGGGGGAGCCGGTGGTGGGGTAGGTGTGGACTAGGACTTGGAATGGCGGCATTTTCAGAGGGGATTTTGGTGACGATGTGGGATGGTGGTGATGATGGTGATGATGATGATGATGGGGGAGGAGGATGCCAAGAGATATCTTTGGTGATGGTGGGGGGAGGTGCTGGGCTGACGTCGGTGGGTGGTAACCCTAACCCTTCTTAATATGGTGGTTTCTCACGTCAAACATCACTTCAACACTTTCTCTCATCATCAACGTCAATATCGGCATCGTTTATTCTGTTACATAACACAGCAAAGAAAGTAACCTGGTTAGCATACCAAGATCTTACTGCTACCGACCGACAGTACAAGCGACCTGTTTTCCGACCAACCCTCCATCTTTTACTCCCCGGCGCTTAAGCACAAAACACCAGGCCAATCACATCCCCAGATACAAATGGAAGCAAGGGAAGGAAAATGTGCCGCGCGGGAGGGCGCTTCGCCCTTGGGACGCCTTTCCCAAAATGGATCCCCTGTGCCGGCTCCCATCTGGCTATGATCGTCCCCGGTCTGTTTTACCGCTGTTCACACCTGCAATCTGCATGCAGAGACCCAAACGAGCCAATCCCATGGGGAGAAGGGGGTCCTATTTCCAGCGTGGGAGAAGATGGAGGGGGAACTTCTTGGGAGACGGGAACTAGACGCAGGTTAGGATAGGTAGCATGGTGTAGTGGAAGGGTAACAGTCGCGCATCGAAATCTTGGGTTGCTGCTGTGATGGGAATTTATCGAGAAGCAAAAGAGCTAACCGCCCGTGATCCATGTAGAGAGAAGAAAGGGTACGAAGTATTAGTATGCCTGTCACCTCCTCTTCTTCTGTTTCGTTCAATAGACTTGTCTCTCACCATTCCACGGCATACACCTACCTATCTTCCCTTGTTCATCTTCGGGTTCTCTTTTGTTTGGAGCGCCTTCTCGAGTTACACCACCTCTCCTTTCCCTATTTGATACCCCATAGCAGTGCTCAGTAGTATACTTTCACCAACACAACAAGAAGTATATAAACCATACCTTTCTTTCACCAACCATCAATCACAATGGAGAAAACAGCCACCGCCTCCGCCCACTCCGCGGCCCCCTCGTTCCAAACCCACGTCGAACCCGACCTCCACCTCCAGTCCAAAATGAAGTCCCTCCGCACAATCAACACCCTCCGACTAGGCGCCACCGCCCTCGCCCTCGGCATGAGCCTCACCGTCCTCGGCACGTCGGGAAACACCCTCCGCGTCTACGAGGAAACCCACGTCTCGACCCCTCACTACCTCCCCCTCTGGCCAGAGCACTTCAACATCCGGCCCACGGTCTCCCTCGTCGCCGGAAGCGTCTTCATCATCCTCGCGAGCATCGCCTCGCTGTGCTGCTCCAAGATCACCACTGTTCGTCTTTCCCCTTCCCCCCCCCCCCTCTTTCATCATACACTAACATGGGGGGATGTATAGCTAAGAAATAAAACAACCCTCCACACCTCCACCACCCTCGCCGCCCCAGCCATCGGCCTGATCGCCTCGTTGATTTCCGTCATTTTCTTTTACGCGGCCAATTCGTCTGACACGGTGGACACGTTTGCTTCTTGGACGTGCAGGTGGCGGGATATCCCCATGGGCCAGCAGCCTCACTGGGGGACGCTGTGCCGGCAGAGCTATGCGGGCTTGTATCTGGCCGTCTTGCTGATTCCGGTCGAGGTGGTGGGGTTGGGGTTGGCGGTTTGGGAGAAGAAGGTGGGGGGGTATGTGGAGGGGTATCAGGGGGCTAGGAAGAGTCCTGCTTTGTCTTAGGGGGTTGAAGATGGCTCAGGGGAAGGGGGGAAGGGTGGTGTATAATGTGAATGGGTGTGGTGGGTGGTGGTTATGTATGGTTGGGTGTGATATTGATATTGATATGGTGAGGTTACATTGTGTATAATTCTTTTCTTTCTTCTTGGGGTATGGTTACTAGTATGGGTGGGATTGGTTTCGGGGGTTACGGTTACCTGGACAATGCAAAACATATCAAACAACTTTTTATTCTGCTGGCCTGGGTTTGTTTGCTGGATTTTGTGGTCAAAGGAAGATTCGGAAACAAAGTGCATTTCAGCCGACGGCTTCTTGCAGAAATGGGGGGGGAAGGGGTTTCCGGAAGATGTTATGCACTTCATAACTATTTTCATTAGATACTCAGTTAAAAGACATGGCTTGTATAACCTGCTTCTAGCTTTCATCGTCAAGAAGGCTAGAGAGCCGGGTCTTATCGAGAAGTCAACCAGGTTTAGTAGGTTTCGGAAGCACGGCAGTCATTCCTTCCATGTGCTGCGTGCGAAATCAAATGAGTATTCATCTATTACCCGCGTTTCGAGAATGGCGAAGAAGACTCATCTATCTGTTTGGCACTATCGAGAGCAAACACGCATCCACCCTTATCTTCCCGTCGAGCCGAGGGTGAGTGGGGGTTGGGTACCTTACCTAGCGTGAGAGTGGTGATAGAGACGGCATTTCAGATACCTTATACTACACTTTGTAGCACCCAAGTTGAGTTGATAGGTAATATTGACAATGTTGTGATTCGAAAGCTTCATACATCTTGCAGCATCTTCATAGTATTGGCATTGTGAGAAGTACTATGGTGATTGGAAGAGGGGGAAGCTGTGCCTATCCTCTCGAACTTATGCAACTAGAAGTGCTGGACCTCGTGTGCCTCAAGTATTCTTTCCTCAGTATGTCTGGACTTGTCGGTGTGGTAGTGGCGACGGTGACTGGTCATATTGCTCCTTCCTTCCTCTATCCTTCTTCTCCAGACTGGCGTGTCTCGGATGCTATACTTCATGGGACGTGCTTCTGGAACAACTCAGCCATCATTCAGCTCAAAACCTACGCCTCAACTTCAATTTCGTTAGTAGTCTGCTCCGTTTGCTGGCTTTCCATCCTGCGTCTACGCCTATCCATCCGATGTCTAACCTTTCTATTCATTAGGCTTGCCTGATTCTACAACACTCGACAGCACAGCAACAATTGAATCCCACGACGACTGATCGACCAAGTGAATCCTACTCACCTCTTCACGAGAGAGTCGGGTTTTGCGTCGTACCATAAAACAGGGAGACGCTTGTCTCACCATTCACCCGAGCGAACGGCCCCCCCAAAGGGACATGCGCGACCGACCTCATCTTAGACAACATCTTATTTTCCGCTGAAGTTACAGGAATTACAACTTCGTATACTCAGCGCAAACCGAACCACCTGCTCCTACACTCGGCCAGCCCAACTCTCCAGTTCTCGCTATGAGCCGATCACTGTCGCAGCAGGCCGCGGCCGACAAGGCGCCCGTCATGACCCCTAAAAGGTTGACACAGGGAGGCCAAAGAGAGTTGTCGTTTGCAGAGCGCAAAGCAAAGGATACACCTCCTTCCACGTCCTCTCCAGCTACGGCCACGGGAGACATTCTAGTTCGATCAGGGCGCAAAAGGCACTCGAAGCCAGACCTTGCCAAGCAGCAGAACACTGTCAACTTCTTTGAAGACGCCTTTGCTGTGACCGAGGGCAACACCGCCCGGGAAAGGGTACATGGGGATGCTATTGTCATGGCCGAGGTCAAGACAAATGTTATCGTGGGCACGCCCAATCTTTCCAGTTTGTACCGTCTCGTTGACCGTATACCTAGATCAGCGACGAGTTCACATTTATCACCGAGCTCTCGTATCACCTATCCACGCGGTATCAGCGCCCTGTCTCGTCCATCGTCGTGACCTTGCAGCATGGAGCTTGCATGCTTTTTGGAGGAACCTTTGACCCAGCCTATGTCATGTCGATATATGCGCTACCGTCACAGCTGCTGCCGACAACAAATAAGCGCAATGCGGCCTTGATCCAAAAACACATGGAAGAGGCTATTGGGGTAGTGCCGGCGAGGGGTTTCCTGAGGTTCGTCCCTACCAAGGAAGAGCATTTGGCATGCAACGGTAAGACAATGGCCGGGGAGATTGATGAGCTGGAAAAGACAATATACGGTATAGGTCTGGGAGGTGGTGCCAAGGTGACATTGGATGAGGCACAGGGAGCCATATCCAGAGGCTTGAAGGCTAGGAGGAAGTTGAGTGCCAAGGTCTGTCTTGGCCACTCGATTGCTCATTCTGCCAGCAGTATACTGATATGATGCGCTACAGTCAATGGCAAACTTTCGATCATCATCGGCGGCAGGGTTTCATAACCGAGAACTTACACCACCCACCAGCGCTGACGAGGCGCTCCCGCCTATTCCAGGCTCACCGTCATCACCGGGAGCAGCTCAGCCTGATGTAAAAGATAAGGAAGGACCCCCACAGGAGGAAAGCCAGCCAAGGACAGCACGTAAGAAGAAGAGCTTTGTGGCTACCATTTTCGGTCGGTCAGGTAGTGTGAAGAGGCCGGGACATCGCTCGTCATTGCCGGTAATCCGTGATTCAAGCTGAGAGACGGTGGGTGGGATGGATGGACGGGTAGGATACATCCACAGGTATACCTAGAGGGAAAATCTTGGAGAGCATCACAGAGGACACGGTATAGCATAGCATTGGGCTTTTTGGACGATGGTACTCTTCTCGTATAGAAGTTTTGGAGGTTGAAAGAATTGAAGTTGATGTGCCAAGAGAATACTCAAGCTTCCCGGCGGCTGTTATCGAGATCTCCAGGCCGGCGCAGGCGCTAAACTTCGGGAGCGGGGTTTATGTAATCGCGCTGGCAGCACCCCGCAGTAGCCCGCTTCGGTGAGTGTCACTCACCATGGATGATTGGCGCCTTGGACTGAACACCTACTGGCCCTGAGACAGCTAATTGCATACACCACAGCTCACCACAGCTCACCACAGCACAGCCTTATCGATATTCTTTTCTTTTTCTCGCGATAAAGTTCATGATATAGCGAGAGGCTGGTCGTAAACATTCCCACAACCTAGGATCTGCTTGCGGGGTTTGAGACGACCTGAGCTTCCCATAGGTAAACCTGGAGCTTGAGAGCAACCGAGCTGGCAGCGCTTCACCTGCGGGGTTGATTCAACAAAGCAAGGCGTTATCGACTGAGCTTCACCGATGATTGATCATCACACCAGCTCAACTGAGGACTAGGCAAACAAATCCTCCCCCAACGACGAATTAACACCATCTCACGTCGATTATATCAACCAATTTGCACAAAGACACCGGTGAGTCGAGCTTTCCAGCCTCACAATGATGAGATGTTGTCTTATTCGTTAAACTTGACCTTGCTCACCTGCAGCTCACTAACTGACACCACAGCCTGGCTGGCCTATTTGAGCTTTTATAGTCGATCTTCGAGTTCAACATATCCTCCTCGTTTCTGGTGCCTCAATTCGACCAACTGATCATTTGGAGGAACCGGGGTGCCCAAGAGGTCAAGCGTGTGTGTCTCGTCAGATACCTATTCAACATGGAGGTAAGGGCAAGCATTTATTCTTCATCACAGCCCTCCGTCATCACAGCACAGCACATATACACCACAGCATCTTACAACAAGCCACGATCCCTGCAAGCGCCGGGTCTTGCTTTGTTCCTTCTCCTAGCACTTTTCCCTTGAGAAGGTGATTGCTTCGTTGCGCAGCTAGCCCTTTCCCATCACCGAGTTACACAGGGGTCTTGTCTTTCTGTTTCGTTGGTCCATCTTGTTCTAGAAGCAAAACCAGCACCGTTGGGGGCATTTTCCAAGTTTTGGGATTTTCCGTCTGTTCCTCTTTTGCCGCCGCAACCAACAGTTTACCCCTGGACCCCTGGACGCGGACACCGCCGGTCTGGTTTTGGCTTCTTCACTCACCACCAATCCTCGGATTTCCGACCAAAGAGTGACGCCTCTTCGTCATCTTCGTCAGGCAAGTGTCACACCGGCCTCACAGCAGTGGCGGATGAACGGATAAGCGGGAACAGGCGGGCAGGCAGGCAGGCAGACGACCAGGCAAAACGCAAAGTATAGGCAGCAGAAATCTCGGGTGTCCAACATTGGAAGAAATGTCTCTTCAGCGAGTGAGTTACCCGAAACTCTTTTATCTGCTGTCTGTATTGCCCCTGTCGTCACTGAATGACCACTTGGGTTGACATTCCGGCCGAGCCATGGGTCCAACTTGCTGGAATCGGGAAGTGCTTGTGCGACCATAAGACTGGGCCGGCTCGAACTGTGCCGGTTTCTATTTTTTTTATGGATTGGGATTATATGCTGTCATGCCTCGCTCTTACCTAGTTGAGTATTATATGGGCTTCTTCTGACCGCAACTTTGCCTCTTTCCGTCAGTGCGGTGGTCCCATTTCTCTCATCATCCCCTTGGCTCCCTCTCTTTCTTTTCATCCTCTTGTCAGACAGGAACACAGAAACACAGACCAGCAAAAGTTCAGGAGGCGACAAAGAAAAATGGAGGCCATGTGCGGATATGGTGCCAACCAGAGGTGAGCTCGTCTCGCCGGTTAGAGGCCAGCGCAACACCACCAGCTCGTCGTTTTTGCAGCCAGCAACAGGCAGATGCTGTGAGAGCCTTTTGTTTCTCCCACAGACAATGCACATGCGTCGAACCGCGAAAAGCCACATCAGACCTGCCTACCACTTCATCACAAGCACAGTTCCGTTGTCTTATCTCTGTGTCGACTTCTGCTTCCCGTCTCTCGGCCGGTTCAGAAGCAAGCAAGCAAGCAGCTCCCGGCTTGGCCAATCCCGATCGACTGTTTAGACAGTTTGCAAACGAAAGGGCTCGTCGATACCGAGGGTTGGGTCTCTACCTACCCGTGTGACTGCTTGCTTGCTTCTTGGGGGCATGCAAGGGCGGCGACGGAGGGGAGACTTGCTTTATCTACTTCAGGGGCTCCCTCTTTTTCTCTCTCAAGACACCTTGCCTGGCCTTACTCTGTTCTGTTCCATCATGGCTTCTACCGGTGACAATGGCGGTGGTGCTTCGGGGGATGGCGGAGAGGATCTGTCCACGGAGCCTCTGCGCCCTCGTCCAGTCAGGTTTATCAGTCCAGCAGCGCTAAATCTTTCTCGTGTTTATGAGCAGAACCGGCAACGAATCCAGAAAAAGGATGGGCCAAAAGTGCCTGATCCGACGACGCCCCAGACGAAGGGGAAGCCTCGTCTGTTGTTGATGGGGCAAAGAAGGTATGGAGCCTGGGCTTCCATTGAGTGGTGGAACTGTGGCTGACCATGTGTTCGTTTCAGGAGTGGGAAATCGTCCATCTCGAGCGTGGTGTTTCACAAGTTGCCAGCGAGCGAGACATTGTTTCTCGAGTCAACGGCCAGAATCCAAAAAGACAGTCTCAAGTAAGTGTTCGGAGACAGCAACCTCAGTGTTGATTATCAGCTGACAACTTTAAGCTCCTTCATGGAGTTTCAAGTCTGGGACTTTCCAGGTCAGATCGACATCTTCGAGAACCCAGCTTATTCCTTCGACATGGATGCCATCTTTGGCGAAATCGGGGCCTTGATTTGGGTCATTGATGCCCAAGACGACTACCTCGAAGCAGTAGCCCGGCTGAACGTTACGATTCTCCATGTCCAAAGAAGCTACCCTCACATCAACATTGAAGTATTCATCCACAAGGTCGACGGCCTTAGTGACGACTACAAGCTGGACATCCAGCGCGACGTAACGATACGGATTCAAGACGAACTGTCCGACCAGGGGATTGAGAACGCCCCGGTCAACTTCCATCTCACCAGCATCTACAACCACAGCATCTTTGAGGCCTTTAGCAAGGTCATCCAGAAGCTTATCCCCAGATTGGGTCAGCTGGAGGCGATGCTGACGAACCTGTGCCGGACGTGCCGGTTCGAAAAGGCGTATTTGTTTGATGTGAACACCAAGATTTACATCGCAACAGACTCGACCCCCGAGGACATGGCCAGCTACGAGATCTGCTCCGACTACGTGGACGTCATCATCGACTTTACCGAAGTCTACGGGAGCTGGCCGAGGACGCAACAGTGGAGGGACAGGTTGGAAGGGGAGCCCTGGGCGCAGCCGCTGGAGGACCAGGTGGCGTGCGAGTGGGCCGAGAGCGGGATGGTGCTGGCTGATGCGCAGAGGCCGATCATGCTGAGGGAGGTGGACAGGTTCCTGGCGCTGGTGGCGATCATGAAGGAGGGGAGCTATGAGAAGATGCCGCAGATTAATATGAATGTGGATGTGGTGGTGAAGGGGCTGACGGAGTTTTTTGAGATTACGAAGCCGAGGGGAGGGGTGGTGACGGGAGGACAGGGTGAGGGGGTGGTTAGTCCGGGTGTTCCTCCGGCTCCATGAGCGGAAGAGATGTGGTGGGAGAAGGAAGGATTGGTGGAAGATCAAAATTATATGGCGTGTTGATAATGTAGTCTTTGTAAAGAGGAACCGAAATGAAGAGGTGACGAGTCACCTCGTGATTACTGATGCTTGTATTCTTTCTTCCCATCCCAAACCTTGTATGAGAAACAAGAACAGTAGGCAAAAAAGATCAGTTCCTGGTTGGGAGAGAAAAGAAACAAAAAATAAGATTTCTCCTCTAGGAGGAGATGGTCGTTACATTGGGGCCACCCGGGGATTGAACCCGGGACCTCTCGCAAGCAATGCTTTAGGGTGTACCCTAAGCGAGAATCATACCACTAGACCAGCGGCCCTTTTTGAATTGATGTTTGAGAATTGCTTAGTTTGAGTCTATATGGGCGGTGGAGTCCAGCATGAGTCAAGACTTTTGAAGTCGTCGCCCACCCATCACCAGAAAATAAGCTTTGTGGCAGGGAGATGGTGGATTGGGGAAAGCCCTAAGTCTCTCCACAGCAGGATAACTCCACCTAGGTCGGTACCGACCTTACCCAACACCCTGGGAGGTAAGAGGGGATAATCTGGAGACAGGAGACATGAAAAGTAAAACAGGGGCGTGTGGCTCAGTTGGTAGAGCGTTCGCTTAGCATATTTCACGATTCCTGATCGAAAGATTGGGGGTTGAAAACGGATATGCGAAAGGTCCTGGGTTCGATTCCCAGCTCGTCCATTGATTATGGGTTCATCACTTGGTGATGGGTTTCTTTTTTGCCTCTTCTTCATTTTTGTTTGTCCATGATAGATAGGCTGAAGATCTTTTCACTGTGGTATGGAGTTGGTTGATGATCGGGCGTGTCAAGATGGATGCAAGATTTGGTCATGGTGTGGGATTCTCTTTTTGTTATCTATCGCATGGGGGATAAGGAGTCCTTGCTGTCTGGGCTCTGTTGAAGTCTGTTCCTCTTCCTTGGTGAGCATTGCTCTGATGTAGTCTCTGGTGATTTCCCCATCTGATGAGCCCCGGAGACATGGGGAAAGCCCGGGGTCACGGGTACCGGAGGTAAACCATTCCTGTCAACGTCGTCCTGATGGACCGGGCGGGCTGGCGATGCCTTAAGGGAGCTTCGGACCGGTCTTAACGCCGAGATGGAGGAGGCCCCCTTCCTTGTATCAGTTCGACCGAGGTATGATATCAATGGCTTGATCCTTTTCCTTGGGTCGCGGAGCTTGTGGATGGGGAAGAGCCGTATGGGACAGGTGGCCATATCTAGGGTTGGAGATTGCAGTCTATTGCATCATGAAAAAAAGAAGAGTGTGCAACGTTGTGGCGAGATAAGAATAGTGATTTCAGAAGTCGTTGCTATCTGGGCTGGACCCAAGGGATGGATATGGTTCGTGGCGTTCTTGGTGGAAAACAAGTCGGGATGGGATGGAACCGGAATAGGTATATTGTCTGGGACTCGATGGGGAAAACTGATGGAATTGAAAGAACACAACGGGAACAGCATTTTTCTCGCATAGTGTTGCTTGATTCTGGCTGACAGTTTCCCATCTCCGCTCAGGGGGATTTGAGCGTGCTCGATTCTCTTATCAAGTAGCTGCCGTTCAAGGCTCCCCGTCGAGATATTACCAAGGGCTCGATGAAGTCGACGGTCTGAGCCAACAGCTGATTTTCCATCTGAGCCATGATAAATAGACGGACGGAGAACTGGTAGAGGACCGTTCCTGGTTCAGGGAGTGCCGGTAGCTAGACTGGCAGCCAGTGAACATCTAGGCATTTCAAAAGAGTGGCGCTTTGGCTTAGTTCTATCGGCCGAGAGGAGGGGTTCTGTCAAGACGGAGTGACATCTGAACTGGCAAACTTAAGCGGGGAGCAGCGGAGAAATCAGGATCTGTCAGGATGGTGTCACTGCACCGTCCAAACCTTACGTCCGTCTTCGGGAAGACCTGACTTGACACCTGCCATGATAAGGAGAGAGCTCAAGAGTCGGCCCTACCGAAAATGTGTGTTGGCTAGGTAAACTGGCACAAAGGCTCCGGTCCAGAATAGAAACCGGAGGGTCGTTTTGCCAGTCATCCCCAATCTACCAACTGATTCCCGACCGCGGACGACGTATATGGAGGCCAGGCCCAAGGGTTCGGCAACCTATCTCTTGCTATCTTCTACTCCTTCTTGTCCGGTTCTTTTTCTTGGCTATCTTCGACCCCATGACACCAACATAACGCCAGGGGTTCTTAGTCTGCCAGATATCAAACCATAATTCCTCTTATCATCTTGGTGGCGGCATCACCAGACTCCTTTCTACTAATATCCCACTACCCCCCTTCCTCGACTGATCTGCTGGTTTTCTTCGCCCAGGCCATTTATGTCCCATCTTCGTTCCGAGACCGCCCCGACACCTACACCATCTAGTCCTTGAGATTATCAAGAACAAGAAACGTCAACATGGCTGGACCAGAGAAGGTCGGCACCAAGGAGATGGTGAGGGACACTCGTTCCGGCTCCAGCAGCCGGGACGAGGAGTTGGGAGAAATGGCTCCGGTCGAGAACGGACAGCTCAAGAAGGCTCTCAAGAACAGGCATTTGCAGATGATTGCCATGGGTATGTCCCCCAGCTCGCGCACAGCCGACTCAATTCTGACAAATGTCGTTTGCCTTCAGGTGGTGCCATTGGCGCTGGTCTTTTCATCGGGTCTGGAAAGGCGTTGTCAACCGGTGGACCAGGCAGTGTGGTGAGTACATCCATCTTGTGCATAGAGGCGACGCAAGCTAACTCTGTTCCGAGCTTATTTGCTACACCCTCATCGGAGTAATGATGTTATTTACTTGCCAAGCTCTCGCCGAGCTGTCTGTTGTATATCCTTCTAATGGCGCCTTTTTCGAACACTGTTTACGATTCCTCGATCCGACATGGCAAGTCCACTGTTTATTTTATATGTGATAAATTGGTGGTTACTAACAGTCTTGTCTCAGGGGCTTTGCCATCGGCTGGGGCTACGCTTTGACGTGGCTGATTATCCTCCCCTTTGAACTCATTGCGGCGTCAATTACGATACAATACTGGAACGAAACAATCAGCATGGGAGTCTGGGTGACCATGTTTCTGGTAGTGCTGGCTACTATTCAGATATTTGGAGTTCGAGGATATGGCGAAGGTTTGTCTCCCCTACCTCCGCAAAGAAAGGAGCTCGCGTGCTGATGCAGTAAACAGTCGAATGTATTCTCAGCGTCATCAAAATCGCGGCCTGCTGTGGCTTCATCATTCTCGGCATCGTCATCAACACGGGCGCTGTGGGAAACCAGGGATACCTGGGCACAAAATACTGGAGCGATCCGGGTGCTTTCAGAAACGGCTTTGAGGGGTTTGCTGGTGTCTTTGTGATCGCTTCCTTCTCTTTCGGCGGCACCGAACTGGCCGGTCTCGCGGCGGCCGAGTCGGAGAGGCCAGAGAAGTCGGTCCCCAAGGCCTGCAAGCAGGTCTTTTGGCGTATTGCTTTCTTCTACACCCTCAACCTCTTCATCATGGGCCTTATCATGCGATCCGACGATCCTCGACTTCTCGGGTCAAGTGGCGCCAACAGCAAAGCATCGCCATTCGTTTTAGCGATCCAGGATGCCGGAATCCAGGTTCTCCCACACATCATGAACGGTGTCATCACGATTGCTGTCATCAGCGTCGCCAACTCGTCCACGTTTGGCTTCACACGCACTGTCCAGGCCATGGCCCAAGTCGGCATGGCACCCAAGTACCTGGCCAAGATTGATAGCCACGGCCGTCCTATGCGGTGCACCATCGTACTCCTCCTGTTTGCCCTGCTTGCCTACATCGGGCTGGCGCCAGATAAGGCTGGCATGAAGTTATTCGACTGGCTTCTTGCCGTCACCGGAGTGACATATTTCTTCATCTGGGGTTCGATTTGCCTTGCGCACATCCGCTTCCGGAGGGCCATGAAGGTTCAGGGCCTGTCGCTTGACCTGATTCCCTACAAGCCATCAGGTGGTGTCTGGGGAAGCTGGGTTGCCCTCATTTTCAACGGCCTCTGTCTCGTGGCTTCCTTCTACACTTGCATCAAGGTCGGGTTTTTTTTTTTTTGTCTTGTTGCCATCAATCATCAAAGATGAAGTTCGCTGACTTTGTTTCATAACTAGCCTCCTCACAAAGACGCCACCGTAGCGGAAACGGTTGAGTCCTTTTTCCAGGGCTACCTGGCCACACCCGTCATGCTCGTTCTCTGGCTCGGCTGGAAGATCCGGACGGGGAGCTGGAGGCTGCAGACGCCTCTGCACGCCATCGATCTGAAGACGGACGCCAAATTCCAAGATCTCGCCAATATTGAGCCAAAGGAGAAGAAGCCGATCTGGAAAACAATTCTGGGAGCTCTCTTCTGAACTGGTCGCGAATGTTTCTTTCGTATCAGGGGTTCACCACTGGATGTCTCGTCAAGTTTGCTGGGGGTTTTGAATGATGATTTGAGGCGTGGACAGGCGTTGGGGATAGCGTTCATGGATGTGTACAGTGTTGGAAATGTCGGTTTGTTGGAATTTATGACTTGATACCATGTTGTGTATGAGGATGTCATGTTGAGGGATCCGCCTGTGGTGGCATTGATTTGGGAGACGATGATTAATTTGAAGACGAGATGTAGTTATCTTCTTCTTGGGATGAGTCTATATAGAGTACCTACCTAATCAGTTGTGTCCAAAGCTATCGGTTTATACGTCTTTTACGTCTTTTACTTTGGGAGTGTGTTCTGTTCCATGAGACCCAGTTCAAGACAATAATAAAACAGTCAATATCGGGCCGCGAGAGATATCGTTTGATGCCTGAATCCAATTCCTGGCTGCCCTGTTGTTGTGGTGAGGTGTCGTTGATGTGGTGGCTCCTCTCCTGAAGTGGCCCCCCCTGAACTGGGGTCTGGGGGAATGCCAAGCCATCCCTTGCCAGCTGGCTCCACCTGAGTTGTCCGTATGCAGTGAGGTGTAGGTCAGCACTGACCTGCCTGGCATTGGCATTGTCCCAGGGCTGTCTTTCAGGCGGTACCTGGATGAGCAGCAGAGAGAGAGCAGCACGACAACCTCGAATTCAGCCTCTGCCCAGCCGCAACGTTTGTCGTCATCCTCCAAGATCACTACTAAAGAAAACGACACCTAACTCTTTGCTGAACCGTCGAACAGCTCGGCCATGCGGCACGTAGCGTAGGCAGCAACCCCTCCCCCGCGAAACCGAATTCACATCGATGCCCTGAAAGTCGCTTGCCAACACCTACTCCGCCCAAGTCCACCTCTCCCCCCCCCCCCCGCGAACCAGTCGCTCCCCGTTTCCGTTCGCCGTCTCCCGTGTCCAGCTGTTTCCCTCCCCTCACCGCCCCGAACGCCGACCGCCCCCTTTTTCTAGGTCTCAACCGCCCCGAAACCGCATTCCCCGATTCTTCACCACTCACCGAACACGCTGCCATCGGAGGATTCACGGTCATGGCTTCGTACGGCCAGGCGGCGGTGCCGGCAGCGGCGCGGCCCGCAGTCCCTTACGGGGCACCCATGCCAGGGAGCGTCCCCGGCGCACCAGCCGGCACCTTTTCCCCCGGCACCAAGATTCAGGTCGGCAACCACCGCGTGGTGATTCAGAAATACCTCTCCGAGGGCGGCTTCGCACATGTATATCTGGTCAAGCTGGCGGCCCCCGTCAACGGGACCGACCTGGCTGTGCTCAAGCGGGTCGCGGTCCCGGACAAGGACTCGCTGCGGGGGATGCGCACCGAGGTCGAGACCATGAAGCGCCTGAAGGGCCACAAGGCCATTGTCACCTACATCGACTCGCACGCTTCGGAGCTGCGCGGCGGCGGGTACGAGGTCTTTTTGCTCATGGAGTACTGCAACGGAGGCGGGCTGATCGACTTTATGAACACGCGCCTGCAGCACCGCCTGACCGAACCCGAGATCCTCAACATCTTCGCCGACGTTGCTGAGGGCGTGGCCTGCATGCACTACCTCCGACCGCCGCTTCTGCACCGTGACCTGAAGGTCGAAAACGTGCTGATCAACATGGTTGGGTCGGTGCGCAAGTTCAAGCTCTGCGATTTCGGTTCGGCAGCGGCGCCGCGCGCGGCTCCCCAGACGGTTGTCGAGTGCCGGTTGATGGACGAGGATGTACAGAAACACACTACGATGCAGTACAGGAGTCCGGAAATGGTCGACGTCTACAGGAAACAGCCGATTGACGAGAAGTCGGACATTTGGGCGCTCGGCGTGCTGCTATACAAGCTTTGCTATTATACTACACCTTTTGAGGAGCAGGGACAGCTCGCTATCCTCAATGCCAGTTTCAGATATCCTAGTTATCCTGTCTTTTCGGATAGGCTCAAGGCGCTTATTGGTGAGTGTTTTTTCTTTTTTTTGGAAGATTCAAAAGTCGACTTTGGAAGCTGATCTGTTCTAGCCTGGATGCTGCGGGAAAGTCAGCAGGCTAGGCCCAATATTTATCAGGTTCTCCGTGAGGCCTGCTCAATGCAAGGCCGGGAGCCACCAGTTAAAGACGTAAGTCATGTCGTGAAATTACAAGAGTATAGGATTGTTGCTAACTCGGGTGTCTAGATTTACTCGGGGAAGTCGCAGGTAGACCCTCATCAGCATAAACAGAGTTCATCACTACAGCAAAAGATCACGTCGCCGCCCCTGGTTGGCGCCGTGTTTTCTCCGAAAGCCACTCAGGAACAGCAGGTCATTCCTGAAGTTGAACGTATGAGGCGAGGCAGAGTGCCGGCTGCCCAACCCAGTGCTCCAGCAGCATCGACAGTCGCGTCACCCAAGGTGACTAATGGAGACCCCTTCGCCGCGCTTGATGCGAGGCCAGTAGTCAAGGGCGGGGACGAGCTCTCATCGAAGTTCCCGTCTCTTGATCAGTTTGCGATTCTACACGATCACGGTTCCAAATTCGACTTCGATCAAAGCTCGCCGCAGCTGCCCAAGGATTTGTCAACAAGGGTGGCTGAGAAGCTGGCAGATGAGGCTTTCCAAATCAAGCCCTCACATTCGCCAATTCCAACGCAACCAAGCCAAAGGCAGTCGATCGATGGGAGTAGAGCCAACCCCTATCCGGCCACGGCAGCCGACCCATCACGGGTGTCTCCTCCACTCAAATCTGCTTCTGCACCACCAAAACAGCCTGGGGCAAGCCGGGCATCCACCATCATCTCCAACACCCCCGAACTACAGGCCATTTCTTCGCCCCCGCAGCCTCTATACCAGCCAACACCAAAGCCAGCCATGGTATCGACTGGCACCATGACATCGCCACCTCCCGCAGAAGGACCCTCACCATACCAGGTGTATCGGTTCCCACCTGCTGATCGCCACAGAGCAGCTAGTGTGCCCAGAGCTCCGGAGACCGGCCTCGGCCTTGCTCCTTCAGCCCTTGGAGATGTGCCAGTAGGGCGACCGGTTTCTCGTACGCCTTCCTATCAAGGCACATCACAGGCTAGCCACATTCGTCATCCTTCTTCCTCGAGACCATCGCTAGAAGGCGGACGCCCAAGCCTGGAGAACTTGGACAGCTCATCCCGCCTCGTGTCTCGCCCAAGACCAATCAGCACTCATCTCGAATCTAACTTGGACTTCCTCCGCGAAAAAGAACAGGCCCCCTCTCCAAGATTTTCCCTCGACAGGAGCCGTCCATCCACCCCGAAGCTGGAGGAAGACAAAACCATTGCCTCCAACGTTGATTTCCTCCGCTCTCTCGAAGACCCCGAGCCAGCCAAGAAGGACAAGAGCCACAAGCACACGAAGCGCGGCAGTCTGTCCTCCCTTGGGGCCGGAGCGAAGAACATCCTCGCTGGCAAGTTTGGGGACGCGTTTAAGCGGTTTGAAGGGGGGACTTCCTCCGGTCCTATTGTCCGGACGCCTTCTCCGCTCAAAGATCTCGATCGGCACGACGTCTTGACTCCCATCACTGGGTCGGTGGCTACGGGCGGGCACAGCGATGATGATTACGAGCAGGATGAAATGACGCCCGA
This sequence comes from Cercophora samala, assembly GCA_030512305.1. Lineage (NCBI taxonomy): Eukaryota > Fungi > Ascomycota > Sordariomycetes > Sordariales > Lasiosphaeriaceae > Cercophora > Cercophora samala. Next base: position 68,485 of record JAULSY010000153.1, read on the forward strand.
GATGCGCCGGGAGCAGGAGGCGCAGATGCTGGCGCAGGAGGAGGCTAGGGTGGCTGCTGCGCAGGCGGAGTACAGGCAGCGTGTTGCTCAACGGGGCAGCTCCGGGGGAGGGGGAGGGGGAGGAGGCCCGGTCCCGCCTCCTAAGCCGGGGGCTGTTGTTGCGGGGGCTTCGAGGGCGCAGGCGATACAGAACAAGGTGCAGAGTCTGCTGGATGAGAGTAACCGCCCTTCTGTGTCTCGAACGGCGCAGGGGTACGGGCAGTACACGGATGCCGCTGCTGGGAGGCCACCGACCTCTTCTGGCGGGGTGGAGGAGAAGCCGTATGTGCCGAGGAAACCGGCTAGTATTATTAGCGACAAGGGGGGGAGGCCGGGGACGAGCTCGGGGCAGCAGCAGCAGGGAAAACCGCTGCCGGCGCCGCCGCCGAAGCCGGTGCACTTGGGGAGGAGCGCTACCGCCGAGGGGATAAACAGGCCGTCGTCGCCGGTGAAGAGGCTGTCTAGCAAGGGGGGACAGGAGGCGCTGTTGGCGGTGGATTTGCCTGGGGGAGGGGGGGCGGCGCTGCTGAAGATGACGGCGGGGGAGAAGGAGGATTATATTAGGGATTTTCAAAAGAGGTTTCCTGATTTGCAGATGGTGGAGAGGGATTTGGAGGTGGAGGAGAGGCGTTAGAGGCGTCGTTGATAGCTCCTCCTGGGGGGGGATGGGATGGGATGGTGTATATGGGGCTGTGATGTGGGATGGACGGGTGAAGGTTTTAGAGCGGAGGGGGGGGGGGGGGGGGGGGGAGTTTAAAAATAAAAAAAAGGGGGTGTTTTTAATAAAAAAAAAAAAATTTTATAAAAAAAAAAAAAAAAAAAAAAAAAAAAAAAAAAAAAAAAAAAAAAAAAAAAA
>JAULSY010000154.1:0-69249 GCA_030512305.1 Cercophora samala
CCTACCTTTTTATAAAAAATATATCTGTTAATAGCTTTATTAAAGCTTTTTCTTTAATATTATTTAATAGGTTCCTTTTATTATTAAACCTTTCTAAACCTTATTAATAATACTATATATTATAACTATAAAAAAGGTATTAAAATATAATATTTATTTATAGACTTTATAATATATTAAAGCTTATAAATTATAAAGTCTTAAATTATAATTAATAGGCTTAAAATTTAATAATGTCTTTAAAGTTTTTTAAATATATAGTAATTATAAAGGAAATTAAACTTTTAAATTATATTAAAACTTTAAAACGTTATAAACCTTATAATGTTAATTTTAATTATATAATTAACGTTAATTTAAACTATGTAGTTAATATTAAAGTTCTTTTAAATTATACGATTAACGTTAAAGCTTTATAACGCTAGGACTTTTAACGTTTAATAACGTAATTAACGTTTTATAATAGTTTAAAATTAACGTTAGCGTTTTATAATAATTTAAAATTAATATACCGGTAAATGTTCCGATAATTAGGTTTAAGTAAGTTCTTTAAGAAATTAATTAAAACCGTAAGCCTATAAAATATTTTTTTCTAGACCTATTTATTATAATATTTTTTAACTTTTAAGTTAATTTAATATACTGGTTTACTATACTTTTTAATACCTTTACAAGCCTTTATTATAGTAATTACCTTCTATATATTATAGGGTATCGCCCTTATAATTAACCTTCCTTTAATGTAATCTATTATTATATGCTGCAGATAAAGCCTTACTTGCTTATAGTATACTACGCCCACAGCTATTCAGGCCTATCTTATAGGCCTGCCCAGCTTCTATCTTAACATATTTTCTATAATACTTTAAGTATTTATAATATTTATATTAATATAGTTATTATTATAGTAACGTTAAAATATTTGGAAAAGATTTTTTTTAATTTTAATATAAATAGTAAATAAATTAAAGTTAATAAAAAAAAAATATAAAGTATTATTATACTTTCTTTATTTAAAGAAGGTACTAATATTATTTATTAGGTTTTTCTTTATTTTAAAGGTATATTTAAAAAAACTATAATTTAAATAAAGTTTATTAATAAAAGCTAGATTTTTCCTATTTTTTTTTATCGCTATTTCTTTTAAATTTATTTACTTTAAAGGTAATATTACCTCCGGTTTAAATAAATTTAAATATAACGTTAATATTTACTTTAATAAATAAAGTATTTAAATAAAAATAATATCGGGAAAAGTAAATAACTTAACGTCGTTATTAACGTTATTATTTTCCTTCGATAAAGTAATATACCGGAGGTTATTTTTACTTAAAGGTTAAAATTCAGAAGTTTAATTAATAAAAAGGGAGGATATTTAAAATAACGGGACTTAATTGCGATATTATATAAGTATTAAAGGTAAATTATTTATTAATATAAATATATATTTTTTTATTAATTAAGTAAAATCTCTTTTATATATAATACCTTTAACCTATAATAATAATTATTTATAATTACCGTTATTTTTAAATAAAAAGTTAAAGAAATAAAGTATTTTAACTATAACGGCTTTATTTTAAGAGACTATTAGTACCGGGGTATTTATAGTATTAAAGGTATTAAAGATATTAAAGGTATTTACGGTAATAGGGACTTTTTCTTTTTTCGGTTCGATACGACTACGTTTATAGCCTTTATTTTTCCTTACAGGTATTGGTTTAATAGAGGGAGAGTTTAAAAAGCGGATTTTTACCCGGAGGCCTAGACGCAAGCGGGTAATTCGACGGCGTAATTAACCTTTAAATTAAAGAATAGATTTTAAAAGTATTAATTTTAACACTATAAAAAGTATTATTAAAAATAATATAGTTTATAACGTTATAGTAATTGTCTTTAAAAGTAAAAAAACCTGGTTTAAGTATTTAGAAGTATCTTATTTCCTATATAAAAGTAGCGGTGTGGAGGATTGGATTAGATCCTTAGCAAAAAAGACGCTCGGTCCAATCGTCGTTTTAAATGCAACAGACAGTGGTTGCCCTTTAGCGCTTGTGATACTTTGAATGGAGTTCAGCATGATCAACAGTGCCGGATCATTACCCACAACAACTTTGGGTAGCTTCTTCTCGTCGATGTAGTTCCACTATACATACAATGCCAAAATGGCCATCTTGAATGTCTTTGTTGCCTTGGCTTGCAACATCCAGCGTCCGGATGCGGCTTGTCGGACGTGAATACATTGTGATAGCTTGCCCTGGCGCCGTTCTTTGTTCAGACCCCCTTCCCGTGCTTTGCCAATACAACCATTATTGTCGAAATTACCAACTTCTCTTGTTTAATGCATCAAAAGCCCGCTGCAATCCGCCTCCAGTAATGCTGGGGACTCCATCGCTACGAAAATCATCGCATAGTAGCGACATTTACGGGCCAACCGCCAACACCATACAAGATGCCGCCAGCGGTGAGCAAAGAGGCCGGCGGGCGGGCGCACATGTTTCTGGTCGACCGTAACTGGAAGTACCGTAACGAAGATTACATGAGAAAGCTGAGGGGCACTCGTGCCCGCAACGCATCTGCCATGGCCTACTACCGCAGTGGAAAAGCACATGTGTGGGAAGACGAGTGCGACAAGCCAATGCTCTGGAAGACGCACAAGCTTCCCCTGCCCGGCAAGGCCCCCAGCCACCATGACGACCAGTACAAGAACCTCAACTACAGGGTATCCGAACTTCACCACTTTAAAGAGTCAGAAAAACGTTTTGACAGTCCGCCCACGGACATCCAACAGGCGCTTGACGAAGTGCCCCTCTACTTCGTCTCGCCGCAGATGCAAATCGGCTTCAAGAAGATGCTCGGCTACGGCGGCCAGGGGATGGCTGCCTTGTACACCCTCCAGGACCTGAAAGGGCGGACCAGGGACGTGGTCATCAAGTACGCCCTCCACGCAAGCGCGGGCAACGAGCTGGAGAATGAGAAGATGATGCACCGATATCTGGCCCGCGCAAGACACATCACGCAGAGAGTATGGTTGCGCAGCGAAAAGAGGAAGAAAGGTGTGGCGGCAGGTCCATCGGCAGGCGAGCCGTCGTCAGGGAGCGGATCGGTTTCATCAACAGCCCGACTCCGATCAAAGACGGGAGGACTCGTGTCGAGGGCGGGAGGAGGAGGAGGAGGACTTGTGTCGAGAGCCAGAGGACCCGCTGCAAGACAGACCGGCAGTCTTCTCTCCAGAAGGAAGGCCTCACAGTCACAAACGAACCAGCCGTCGGACGATTCGGATGCGAGCAGCGATACATATGACGGCACCGGCGCCAAAGGGTTTCCTGTGGAAGAATATAAAATCTGGAACTTTCCTGAAGACAAGACGGTTGAGAGGAGCCACATTGGGAAAATCGACGATGAAAAAGCCACCCTTGTCCTTGAACTGCTGAGCAGGGGCAGTCTTGACAGCTGGATTTGCCGGATGGCCAAGTTTGGAAGACCCTTGCCAGAAAAGGTGCTGTGGATGGTATTCGACTGCTTGTTCAAAGCGGTTCTCGCCATGGCCTATCCTCCGCGGTATCAAGAGGAGCTATATGAGAACACTGGCCGCCACAAGGGTAACTTTCCCATCAGGGAGGTCATCCCTCCCGGCGCATCCGAAATGAGCCCAGACTTGGTTCATTTTGATATCGATCCGACCAACGTCTTTGTGGGCGACTTTACCGAGAGCGACCCGGACATCACGCACACTTTGATGCCCATCATCAAGCTCGCAGACTTTGGGATGGCAGCCTTTATGAGAAACATAATGAAGAACGATCCCTATCACCTGCACCAATATCGGCTGAGAGGCAAATTCTACAATGGCTTGCTATACCCGGAGCAGTTCACCGAGGAGTGGGACTATCTCACGACATATCTCCCCATGGATGAAACTGACCCGGAAAAGATGTCCAAGATTGCAGGCAACTACTCGTTCAAAAGCAATCTCTATCAAATCGGACTCGTCATGTGGAATTTAATCACACTCCGCAGATTTCCCATTGTTCCGATTCCATACGAGTGCTTCCAAAAAAAGGAGATAAATCCAGACACTGACCAACCAGTGTTGGACCCAGACACCGGCAAACCTGTCACCAAAAAGCTCTGGGGTTATGGCGGTTATCTCCAAAGCAAACAATGGGGAGCAATTTATGACAGTTCGTTGCTCAACCTCATCTCCCGTTGCATGCTCGAAGAACCGGATGAACGACCGAATCTGATGGATTTGAAATTGGCGATTGATCGCGAGGTGAAGACCGAGTGGGAGTGGCAGCCGAACGCCGAGTTGCGTCAGTGGTGCGAAGATTTCTTTAATAAGCCCATGGGCGAAGCGCCCGTTGTCCCTGTTGCACCTGTTTCGAACCCGGCTCCTGTTCCTGTACCATCACCACCGCGTCAGCCGTCTCCTGCTCCTCCTCCACGTCAACCCACTCCTCCGCCTCCGCCGCGTGAGCCCTCTCCTCCTCCTCCAGTTCCGCCAATTCCGCCTCTTCCGCCTCCTCCGCCTCCTCCTCCTCCTCCTCCTCCGCCTCCACCACCACCACCAGCAGGACCTGTATCACCACCACCACCACCCGATCCACACGTCCGTCCCCAAGCCCCTACCCCAACCCGCGCCACTCGCGCCGAGAAAGGCAAATCCGTCGTGCGCCCCAGTCCCAAAGACCCCAACCCCCAACCCCGAGTCAAACTCCGTCGCAAAGCCAAACCCGACGTCGTCGGTGAATCCTCCCGCCAACCCTTCGCTCGCCCCCCCTCACCCCCACCCCCACCCACAAACCCCAACCTCCCCTCCCGAGCCCCCCTCCAACCACCCCCCTCCTTCATCGCCGCCTCCTTCGCCGCCGCAACAGCAGCAGAACAACCTCCCCCCCCACCCCAAGTCTACCACTTCAACTCCAACACCCTCCCCCCAGGGGCAGTCATTGCCCCCCCCCCTCCCCCCCCCCCTGCCCCATCCAAAATCCCCCTCCCATCAACCCCCAGACCCGCCCCGGCAGTCCCATCAACAGCCGCCACCCCCTCCCGCATCCCAACCGCATCCCGAATCCGCACCCCCGCCCGCCACCCAACCCCCTCCCGCATCCCCGCACCAGGAACAGCAACAGGAGCAAGAACAGCCACCCCAACCTCCTCCCACCGAAGACAGCACACCCCCATCCTCATCCCCACCCCCAAAGTCGCCGGCCTGCACCTCGCCGCCCCCGGCACCCCCCCCTCCCGCATGCCCGGCACCCCGAGCCGGCTCCGCCCCATAGGGAGAAAAGAAGCTGATAGGGGCAGCCCCCTTGGGAGGAGAAACAACACACCCGCGAGGGGGGCGCCCTCCCGCCGGTTCGAGCTTGTCCTCCCTCCTCCTCCTCCGCAGGAGCAGCAGCCTCTCGTTCCGGATCAGGACAGCCTCCAGGGGTTGAGGACCATGATGTCGGGGATGAAGATGGGGAGTTGGTCCAAGAGGACGAGGCGGAATAGGGAGGCGATGGATTGGTTTAAGGAGGGCGGGAGGGGGCCGGCGATTGAGGTTCGGTGGGGGGGGAGAAGGGGGGGGGAGGAGGAGGGGGGGGAGGGGAGTGGGAAGGGGAAGGGGAAGGGGAGGATGTTGGTTGGGAAGGGGGTGGTGAGAGTGGAGAATCAAGTTGGTGGTGGTGGGGTTAGTGGTGGTGCTGGTCCCAGTGGCGGTACTGCTGCTGGACCTAGTGGTGGCGGTCGTGTACCTGGTGGTGGCGTTGCTGGTGGTGCTCAATCTGGTGTTGTTGCTGCCATGGCTGCTGCTGTTTCTTCTCGTCCGCGGCTGAGACGCCCGGCTGTTGTTGTCAAGATCAAAAAGAGAGAGCCTGGTCCAGATGCTGGTGGTGCTGGTGGTGCTGGTGGTGCTGGTGGTGCTGGTGGTGCTGGTGGTGCGGCCGCGTGATGATCGTGCCAGGAGTGGCGTGGTATCAGAGATGTTTGGATGTCAGATGGGGGTATGCCTGGGATAGAAAGGATACTTGTTTTTTGTTAGGTTGGCTTCCTTTCTTGATAATAGAATTGACGTAAATCTTGGTTTCGGATCAGTCAGTACAAGTCTTGGCGTGAATTGTGATGCCAAGAACTCAGGGGTAAAAAGGGGTGCGGTGGTGTTGCCAAGGCGGCGCCGGCCTCCTTGTGCCACCTTGCCAACCATGTTCTTCGTGAGAGACCCATCTCATGGTACAAACAAAACAAATTACAGTTATTGATATCCAAATCTATGTATCTTCAGTTGCCCTATGTCCCTCCAGAATAAGTACATGCTCTTGTTTATTTACTCAGCTCGCATTGTTTTCCTGTCCTTTTCCCATCCTTCCCACCGAATCGAGTTGTGTTATTTTGCCGCGATCCCATATGTTGAACCATAATATGTATCATCATCCCCTTCACCACTGGAACGTTCTCGACGGTAGCACCCGGGTGCAGTCGGTCAGGTTGTTGATGTTGAAGACACCAAGAAGACTGAGACGGACGTACTCGCGGGCATATTCCTGTTGGTCGCTCAGTATTAGCAAGGTCTAACAGACTGTAATAGGTAAACTCACAAAGTCCCAAGGGGCCTGGCCATTAGGTCCAGCAAAAGCCTTGAACGCCGGGAACATGCGGGGGTGCTCAGCCAGGACAATATCACTGGGGAAGCGGAAGATATCAGGAGCAGAGCGCGCAGCCAGAGTCTGTCCGTAAAACAACACATCCCAAACGCCGGGAGTGCTGTCCTGGGGAAAGCCCGCACGAGCAGGGTCAACGAAGCGTTGACGGCTCGTGGAGTGAGCACCGAGGAGAGCAGCAAGACCGAGCGGCTGGATAGTCTTGGCACGGAACAGGTCGATGAGCTTGTCCGCAGGGTCGAAGGGGCTAGGAAGAAGCCCATCAGGTGCGGGAATGAAGCTGTCACGGCGGCCGACAAAGGAGCGAATACGTGGACCACTGTTGGAATGAGAGAGTTAGTTAGTGCAAAGAAGATGCGAAGTACATACAAGATAAAAGGGAAAAGGATTGACCTACAGAGGGCAAACAACAGTGGCAACATTGGCCCCCATCTGGATCAGATCGGCCATGCCTACACCAAAGTGGCTCCATTTGTCATACCAGAACTTGTACTGCTGGACAATCTCCTGGAGCCCATTGTTGGGTCGGCGAAGAATTTCCTCAGGCGCCAGGACGATGGACCCGTCAGCACCGCCAAAGTCACCCGTGAACTTGGACCACCCGGCCGCATCGTGGAAACCGAGACGGATGGCACCACGAGCAGCGTCTGTACATTGCCCGTCGAAAGCACGGAAGAGCTGTGTCATTTCCTCCGCAATGTACCACCAGACACAGCATGTGTCCCGCGCGCAAGCCGCTGAGTGCAAGGGAGGCACGTATCCATAATACTCGTTCGACTGAGCATCGAATCTGTCGACCAGGATCGACTTGATCAGGTAAGCCACAGGGCTCAGCTCGGCAGGATGAAGCCATTGGAGGTCACCAATGAGCTCGCCTGATTCGTTGCAGTCTGCTTCCTTGAGGGCCTCCAGGATGGACGAGTTCATCATCCCTGGGTGGGCTTGGACGGCAGCCGAGAGAATGGCTGTGCCGCCGGCCAAGGCCGTGGCGATCGAAGATGCCTTCATGGTGGTGACTGGAAATGGAGGAGAGAGACTGTAAGAAAACAGGGGCAGGACCAAGAAAAGGAGAGGGCCGGCAAGAAACAATCCTGAAACGAGTGACAGCTGCCGGTGTACGGAAAACGAACTGAGATCGAGGCTCTTGTCTCTTGCACTCCGCAGACGTAGATATACCATATCCTCTGCCCGGCACAGGGGCTCACCCGTGTCATGTCGACCATTCACAGCGCTCTGGATCGTAATCACCCCCTAGTTTGCCTGGGTAGTGTTCGACATTCTGCTCTGGGTCGCTAAGGATTTGACCATGCTGTGTTGGCTTCTTTCCGGCGACGGTATAGGTATGCCAGTATTCTAGGCCGACTTGTTTCGTGCTTCCATCCCTTCTCCCCTGTGATGATTCGCGGTTGGTGATCGTGCAACTCCGGCTGGCTAGATCGCACGCTGACTCGGTCTTGGTTCGGTGAGGGGGACAGAAATCCCGGCATGGCTGTCGACGTCTCTACCGAGTCCCCCGTCAGGAATCCGCCCAGCCCAGGTCTGTAGCATCATGCAAATGTTCGGTTGGCGAGCCCGGACATTCAGATGAACCACGGGTCAGCCAGACTGGACGCAGGTCCAAGGTCGAAGAGTGGAGTCGAACCATAAAACATGCTTGGTTGTGTGGGCTTCTCGGCGGCGCTCGTTGAACTTAAAGCCAATAGTCTCCTCGGCGATGCTTGCGAGGCCGTTTGAGACGATGTGATAAATTTGTGCCCATGGTGTTCCACGGGTCTAGCGGTGAGATCCGGAGATCTGTCAAGGCATCCCATATCGGCCGGTTCTACACCTTGTTTCTGTTCTCTGTGGATTCCATCTTTGTCGAGACGGCAGCGCCGAGCGTGAAGGAATGGAAATCGTTGCTATTCGCGTGCAGACCGCTTTAAAAGGAGATGGCCGTGCTTCTCGTTGGAAATGTCTCATGTTGTCGGTCGTGGGAAGGTAGGTACCTATTGGGATGATTCATTGTGTGGCGGCAATGTCTCCTGCGGGGTTCCGGCTGGTGTTATTTCGCAATCTGCAACGACCCAAAGGCAAAGGCCAGTCAATGGATTTAGCGTCGGCACTTGCAGTGGGAATGATGTCAGCTTCCTGACCGGCCATTGCAATGCTCTGTGTTTGGAGATCAGAAGTTGAACTTGTGCCTGTGCCACTCTTTTAATTTCATTTTCTTTTTGGTTGTCTAGAAGCAGTTGATGGCAACATTCCAGCGAAACGGGGGTCAGACGGTCCGAAGAAGTTATGGGTTTCGGTGTTTACACCCCCACGCCGGACATCACGACTTGTAGGACAGCAGCATCATCCTTGACTTCCAGTGCTTAGCCACCGTGCCACAAGGCATCCTGGTGACTACAGCACCGTTGTAGCAGAGCGCTGAAAGTCAAAGACATTGGCTTTTCAAGACTTCAGCCGCAGATATTTCATGCATCTCTCGGACAATCTGTCGTGTAAACCTGTTTATTCATGCCTATTCTGGACGTCGACCCGCCTCGAAAATGTCTTTGACCGCCAAAATCATTGTTGTGCCACGCTGACGGGAGAAGCCTTGGCGTTGTTCCGGACCACTTCCACAGCTGTCAGTCCCTTTATGTCTTTGTTTTTCGAGTCTCGGCCTGTGTTCCAGAACTCCGAGACCGGGCTCAAGAATGTTACTGTAGTATAACGCATGTTGTGCCCAAGCGAGGCATCGTTTCGACTCCCAGACTCCTCGTGTCTCTCGCCGTCGACATTGGTGACGATGCTAGCATTGGCAGGTCTCCAGCTAGTCTTTGCGCTTCTTGGGGCAGCGCTGGCTTTGCCCACGTCTGAGACGAAAAAAGGGGTGTTATCCTTTCCTGTTTATCGGAAGCGAAATCAGCCCCTGAATCTTGGGAAACGAGACAATGTTGTGGCCTTGGGAAATGTCTCGACATTAACGTACTTAATTCGGCGTGGGTATCCCTCCGTGTGTCATTGCCTGTCTTCCACAGCTAACAGACCTGGTATCAGTACAAATTGGCACTCCTCCACAGCCTGTCGAGGTCGTCCTTGACACTGGCTCCTTTGAACTCTGGGTGGACCCGACATGCGCAACAGCAGCCACCGAGAACCAAGAGGAAAAGTGCAACGCCTCCGGAAGATATGTTCCAAGCCAGTCCTCCACATACGTCGACAAGGGTGTGAAGCAGCATATTGGGTACGGGAAAGGCGGGGCCGAGATCAGCTATGCGGTTGATAGTATCCTAGTGCCGGGGAGTAGTCAGTACACCTGCGCTAGGACCTGAGTGTCTCGTCGGAAGCGGATTGCTAACTCACTGGTTTGACAGATTCCCAGGCGCTTCGAAACGTGGTCTTTGGCGTGGGATTGAACACCACGGAGCTCGCTTGGGGTGTTGGTGGCATTGGACACGGGAATGGCTTCAACCTCCACTACAACAACCTGATTGATGAGCTCCACGCGCAGGGTATAACGCAGTCAAAGGCATTCAGCATAGCCCTTGGGGGCCAGTACTCAGAGGCTGGAGGTGCTATTGTCTTCGGTGGAGTCGACACAAAGAAGTTCAGTGGCAAGCTGCACAAGTTCGACAATATGCCTCCCCAAATCGAAGGGAGCAAGGAAGGTCCCTGGCGCTATTGGGTCCAAATGAAGTCGGTTGGGGTGACGACGCCAAACAGCGTTATCTCGACGTACGAGTATTCGACAATGCCCGCTCTCCTTGACACCGGATCAACGTGGAGCTATCTGCCCCAGCATATATTCGATAGCTTGCAAGACGACTTCAATGCCACTCTCTCGGAAGATGGTAGCCTCGAAGTCCCATGTTCCATGGTCGATGAGCCCGGTACTGTCGACTTTACTTTTGGGGAGCTGATAATTCAGGTGCCATATTCCGAGTTCATCTCGCAGCTGGAGCCGGGGTACTGTGCGTTGGGCGTGCTGCCGAGGAAGGGGTCGTATGATCGAGCGGTTCTTGGAGATTCATTTCTGCGGTCAGCGTATGGTAAGTTGATATTCTCTTCGCCATTCTGTTGTCGACATAGAGTGCGTACTAACGCCTTGGCAGTCATCTTTGACCAAACAAACCAGCACCTATACATGGCGAGCTACCACGACTGTGGCACAAATGAACAGACACTTTCTGGAGAAGTTGGAGCCGCCCTCAATCTGACCGGAGAGTGCCACTCTGGCCACCATCTCTTTGCATCTATCCCAATGTGCTGGGTCATTGCGCCATCTGCCTTCGTTTTGTGGATATTCGTGTTGTTTTTGTAGCGGCGTGGTGCCGGGAACGGTGACATGGCGTAGCAGGTGGGTGCAGTACGATACGAAGATGGAATTTGGCAGATGGACCATGCATTAGAATTGTATATTTCTCGCACAAAATTGAGAATCAAGTACATGGCTTCCACAAGGAAAACAGCATACAACGTGCCTTCATGTTTCCAAAGGGATTCTTCCAGCTTTGATGCTCTGCCCTCGCTCGCCGCCATGACGGGAGAATCTGTAGCCAGTGATAACGAGCCGAGCACCATCGGCACCCAGAGCACTGGGTCACAATATGAATGGCGATGTAGCTATGCTTCAACTGTTGCACACAAAACTGCTTGGATTCACACACGCCTATGACCAACTGGATGCTCTGCAACTCCTCGCATGTTTCCCATGGCTCCATCAGCTTCCAGATTCTTCTGATGTCGTGCTACACCTTCCCTCCCAGGGATCGGACAGCTGTTGCCCAGTCCCACTTACCTAGGCACGTTGGTATCAGGACCCATCAAATCTCTCAGGTCAGTTCGAGAGCATTCCACCTCGGACGAGCACATCTCTGCAGGTGACCTGCTCGAGGACTCCGCCATTGCAATAGGAAGGGACGAAGGGACGTTGGTGTTTGGGAACGGGGCCCGATGACGAATGGCATGGAACGATGGGGTGCCTGTTGGTCCGCCTCCACCGCACAGATGCAATAAACTGTTCAAATACCATTTTCCCTCGAATCCTTTCCTCCTTCACCCTCTCCTCCTTCACCCTCTCCTCCTTCACCCTCTCCAAACCCAATCTTGTTCCCGTCCTCGATCAGATCCAACCCACCGGTCAACAGGCAACTGACAGCCTTCGGCGACTCGAGTCGGGCGTCGTGGCGAAGGGGATGAGGATTCGAGTGGTAACGTCGTGACAAAGGTGGACGAGGACTGTTGAGCAGTCCTCGTCCACCTTTGTTTCGAGGTTACCACTCGAGTTGTCGTCCTCTTCGTCACGACGTTACGACAAAGAGTTCTCGTCGGTACGAGCGAGAAGCCTTCGAGACAACGAGTCCGGATCGTAAGTCTACTCTCCGCACAACTCCCTTGGCCACCAACCCCTAACATGGCTAGCTTCGTGGTTGTCCGATCTGGATCAACGTCGCCAAAGTCTACAATCTCGGGACGCTCGCCGCGCTTGATGCTTGTTATGACGGGAACCTTTCCTGACCGACAAATATCGATACGCCAAGTTGTCTCCCACAGGGCCTACCCGGCTTGCCTTTCCGGCCCTGGTTCACACGCTACAATTCATCCGAACAACTTCCAATCTGTTCTTCGCTCGCCCTGCACCACCAAGAGGGGCCGATCGACGGACGGCTGTTTTTGCCAACCTCTTTTTCCAATTCCTGGTTCCGCTGCTACGGATAGCACCATGAACTACGAGTTCAACAACACTGTTGGGGGGGATTCTCTGCTGGAGCAGCTCGGATAGGTATGACTATCCCCGCCATCACCACCGTCAGTTCCATTGTCTAACACACAACAGGGGCACAGCACCATTGTCACTCGATCGATGAGTTGCTGTCTCGAATGCGATCCAAGGCTTTTCGAATTCTGTTTGAAGATGATGGGAAGAGCCGACATCGAAGGATCAAAAGGCGACTTTGCTTGAGGGAAGGCAACCAAGGATCCATTGCATGGAGCCTGGAGGTGATGGATGTGGCGAAGAAGACCAATATGGCCAAGAAGGAGGAGATTGGGGAGATTGGGGATTTTATCGAGTAGATCATTTCATGTAGACACAGTAACACTTTCATTCATCCTTCACTTTTGTGGTCCCTTGTGACTGCAGTTTGACCAAGACAAGACAAGTGACCACACCAAGTGCTTTGTGCAAGGTTTCTTGCAAGTCCACATCCTTTTCGTGCACTGGGTGTTGCTTGTCTTGTTCACCAATACACATCATCATGTAAAAAGAGGGGCAAGCTATACCTCAGGCATATGCCACACGACATCGGGCATGTCGCTCATGGCTTTGATGAAGCCAAACAATTTCCAGATGATCACAAAAAAGCTGATTCTTGAGCATGCTCGATGTCGATGGACGTGATGAGAGAGGTCACAAAACACAGTTACTACAGACACCCACTCTGTGGCAAGCTAACATTACAAGCAAAGGTTGTCGTTTCTCTCGGTTTCCCTGTCTCCGACGTCCCCCGACACGCACTGATGGTTTCCATGTAGTTGTCCGTCTACCGCGTTTGAACAGGACAGGAAGCAGCTCAACAAGACGTGACACGGCGGAGACAAATCTCAACACATGGCAAAAATGAGTGGGTGGTTCAAACACGGCAAAAGCAACAAGCACACAAGGAAATCACAGTCAATAACACAAAATTGCAAAAGAATGTATGCTTTGAGGGTTCATCAGGTGTGGAATTCCCAACCGTCTGTCAGTTCAAGCACTGGAATTTGAAAAGAAAAAGAGGCAAAATCAGTTTTGGTGATCCCTTATGGGAAGAAGAGGCACCAAGAAAGAAAACTACCTAAATGTTGTCGATTGCACTCTTCCATGGAGGGAAAGGAAGGGCCATCAAACAAGTCCTGATGATGTAACTATCTTCCATGGGAAAAGGAAGAGTCATCAACAAGGAAGAAGTAACAAAAAATGTCTGCATTGCTTTTTCCAGTTCAGCCCATGGAAGACAAGGACTGAACCGGTTTCTCCAATGCAATTTTGATGGATCTCAAAGGGTGGTGAACTCTCGTGGGAGACTGGAGAGCCACGCTGAAGAAGAAGAGAAGAAGGGAGAGTTGGGGCGGGAAGGGAAGACTTTATAGGAGTCCTGGGGGCGGTCAGTGCACGCTTGACGATTTGGGAACGAGTGCAAATCTGGGGGGCTCGACTCAGAGGACGGGGGTATGATCAGGCAACGGTACTGCGAGGAGGGGAATGGGCTGAGGAAAGCGGAGAAGGAGGGGGTTCCGGGTGCTTCTGGTGGCTAGGAGGGAAGGAGGAGGAGGGGGAGGAGCGTGTTGCTGTTGCCGCTTTCTTTGCGTGTGACTGGGTGACCGGGATGGAAGCGGGTCATAGGATGCTGCCCTGCCTGGAAGAGAGGACCTTGAGGGACGGTGGAAGAGAGAACCTTGAGGGACGGCGGAAGAGAGAAGAATAGGCTGGAGGGCGTGTGGCATTGCGTTTGCCTTGGTTGGGTGTTCTACGATGTCATTGCGTGGGGATCTGAGGTTGGCGCAGTCGCATGGAGTTCTGGTGGGAAGGGCTTTTCTCCATCCACCCCAGTTGCGACCCCTCTGTCACCCTCTCCTCATCATCCATGCCTTAAGATTCAAGATAGAGACCGTCTGGGAGTTTAGAAACGGGTATGATTCAACACCACAAGGCTTTTGCTACAACGATCATCACTAACACTCCACTCCCCATCTCTAGCCCCGGCCTCGCACATCTCTAGCTGTCAGCGCACCGGAGCTGCCACGGGTTCTCATCACCAGCCCTGATGGAACATCAGCGACGCGTTTGTCGAGTTCACCAGCGTCCACGCTGCCACTCGCGCCATCAAGCGGCACAATGAAGCGGTCCGCAAACATCGCCACCCTCGCCTGGGCGACCGCTCAATTGAGATGACAATGTCCAGTCAGAAGGAGCTGATGGAGGCTCTCTTTCATGGGGCCGGGCGCCGCGGTGTCAGATTCTACCACGGCCGCGTCGATTTCCTTCCTCTCGATAAGAAGAGTCCGCGGATTTGTCACCGAGGAAGAAATGAACCTGGTGATCAAACACGAGGATCCATCAGCGACGCCTGGTTCAAGTGGATGTCTTCGAACGGGTTTCGGTGGCAAGGCCCTATTTCACGAGAGGACGGGTATGTTTTGGGGCTTCCAAGTGTTTGTGGTGTTGTCAGGATCTAACATCGTGTCAGGCACTTACGATAGCCCTCGTATCCTGGAACCGACGCTGTCTCAAGCCATGTGTGTGGCTGGGGTGGTGGACTCAGAATGGATTTGAGATCTTTGGGCTTCAGTGTGTGGTTACTGAAAGGATGTACAGGGGGTCTTTGGGAGATGGAGAGGGTTCTTGAAGTATGGGTAATCCTGTAGAATATATCATGGATCTTATTGTTCGCCCACCTACTTGTCAATCGTGCCATTATACATGTCTGACGTAAAGTATCCTTTCATTGTCACTACAAAACCGTTGCCATTCCAGTACTCCCATGAGGAATCAGGCATCTCAGAGCTATGAAGTTGACGTCCAATTTGCTCTTTGCGCCAGCTTCAAGTTGACTGTCCAAACCACCGGACCGGGACCACATACTATGCCAGTGTATATCCTTGAAACGGTCCAAGTTCTGGATTGGATGTATTTGCTGAAGCTTGGAGAAAAATGATAGCTACCTACCTTGCACTCCTTATCAACTTCAAAACAACCAAACAAAGCTCACCCCCTCTTTGAGCCCCTGAATTTTGATGACCAACGCACGGACCATTCCTTCGAAGATACGACTACAACTACCGTCTACAATTGGTAGAGGGGAGCAACTTGAACTGTAGTGGAATCTCTAACTGGAGTATGTAACACTACGATAAAATGTTAACTGAAGAACCAAGAGATAAAGCAGAAACTTCCACACTACCACACGACGACCTTTTATCCCAACACTATGACTTTGCGAAGAGCCCTTGCTGCCATCTCCCATTGCTACTGTCTTTTGGTTGTCTCTTCATTGTTCCCAAACTCCTAAGCATATTACGATACAAATATCCCACCCTCCAGCTTCTTGTGTCGACTGGCTACCACTCCATCCTACACATAACCAAACCAAGCCACTTCCATCCCATCCTCAAGTCGACGTCTCAACTCTCGTCGCCAGCGGCCTCCTCGCTCCTGGTCCAGTATAAAAGTGTCGCCCGTGTGTATACCAAAACCCAACCGAAAACATCAAGACAAACACAAACACGACAATGGCGTAGTTCATCTGTTTTCATCCACTCAGTTAGCATCCCCTCCAAAACCACGGAAACAGCAAAACAGATAGCCAAGGTAGGTAGGTAGGTAGACTCACATTCTCCGCCGTGACCGGCAACCTCGTAGGAAAAAAGAATATCACCGCCATAAAGGTATTCCACCCCACCGCCACCGCATTCGCAGCCGTGCTGAACCTCCCCAGATGCCACGGCCCCCTCTCGAACCGACCATACACCATCTTGCAGACGATAGGCACCAGATACGATATATTAAGCGCGACGGTGCACACGTTAAACACGGCGCTAATCGCCGTGTCAGACATCAGACCAAGCAGGTTGACGATAATCTCCAGCGCGGCGTACAGCCAAACCGCCGCAATGGGCGTCTGGGAGCGCTTGGACACGCGCCGCCAGAGGTGGGAGAAGGGGACGAGGTCGTCGCGGGCAAAGGCGAAGATGGTGCGGCTGCCGGCCTGGATGCCGGGGATGGCGACGAGGTTCATGACGGCGAAGCCGCAGAGGGTGAAGAGGATGGCCGGGGTGCGGCCCATGGCGTTGAAGAAGAGCTGGGCGACCGGCTGGCCGCTGGGGCTCTGGACGAGCTCGAGGGGGTCGCCCATGCAGAGGACCAGGACGAGGTTGAAGAGGAAGCCGATGAGGTAGGTGAAGGTGGTGGCGTTGGCGATGGCCTTGGGGACTACCCTCGCGGGGTCTTTGGCTTCCTCGGCGATGCGGGCGGTGCTATCGGCACTTGTCATGATCCAGGCTGGGGTGAGGCAGCCGAAGAGAAAGGCGAAGCCGGGGGGGTTCCATCCGGACGAGGGCTGGAAGTCGGTGAAGGCGTAGGCAATGCTGTGCTTTTCCTTCGTCTGGACGAGCAGGCACACGCAGGCACCGACCAGGACGCTGATGTGGAATACGACATAGCCGCTGGTAAGTCGGGTCAGCCATAGCGTTGGGAGGGTGTTGATCGAGGCGTGGATAACCGTCAAGATGGCCATGCAAGCCACGACGTGATTGTTGGTAGGCATGTAAGAGAAGTTGGAAGTGATGGAAACAGCCGCCAGGAGCATCTGGCTCGAGGCATATTCGGTTGCAGCGCTGCCGGTCACAGTCCCGACAAGATTGATGTAGCCTACTCTCGCGTCAGCACAATGGACTTCCGGACCCAAAAGCAAAGTACCAACCGGATATCCAGCACAGAATTGGCACTTGACCCTCAGGTGCAAGAAACTTCAGGGTAAAGTACATAGCCCCTGAGCTTGGGTATGCCGAGGATAGCTCAGCGAGACTCAGTGCCAATGCCCACGCCCCGGCGCCACCTATGATCCAACTCCACATAATAGCTGCTGCTCCGCCGGCTTGTAGTCCGTAGATCCAGGTAGACATCAACGACGCATAGACGCCGGATATGCTCATGGCAAAGCTGAAGCTGGACCAAGTGGAAAATTCACGTTTGAAGACCTAAGATCAGTCAGACTCGTTGCTCGAGAATCAGCAAACAACTAGAACCCTTGCTTACTGGTGTGTACCCCATGGCCTCCAACTTCCTATCGGCCTCGTCCATCGTGACATCGTCACTAGAGGAAGACAACGGCGACACATTTCCTCGAACGACGACCGTCGGTCCCTGGACTCCACTGGCGAGGGAGGACTTTTCTGCAGCGCTCGTCGAAGCCATTCTTTTCGGATCTGAATATTTTCAACACCGGCACAGTTCAAGTTCTAGAAGCCCGGACAAGGAAGGGAAGCACCACGGTCTGGTCTGACAGTGTTTCCAGAACGCCCGTTTTGTAATGCATCCGATCTGTCCCCGTCCTTTGAAGTGGTACCAAAGGAAACAGTTGCTCTGGTCCCCAACGCTGCGTTGTCAAGCCAAAAGGAGATCCGTCATCCAAGTGTGCTACGTCGATTCTCAGATCTCTGTACTCGACATCCACCGGGAGACGACGCGATTGGAAAACCAGCCTCTCATGACGTTAGGCTCGCGCCATCCTCGTTCCTGGTATGCAGAATTCGGCTGTGGTCGGCCCTGCAAACCTCTTCCGTCCGATGTCTGAGTGGCCACTGCAACTGCAAGTTAAGGTAGCCCAGATTAGAAACTGTTTTTCTGCAATACGTGCAAGCTTCCCACATTTGTCACAGCGGTTGGGGTTGTGAGGGGGGCCCATGGACCGGTCTGGCTCCCAGGGGGGTTGTTGAATCCCACTGGGGTGGATAAGGATTGGTTGGTACTCCATGCAGGACTGACGCACCTTGGCTGCGGAATACCAATAGAGGCATGGTAGGTAGGATGTTGCTGATGCGGAGGGTCTGTCTCGAGATCGTAATGCGGATAGTGACTCAACCATTGGCCCTCCAAAGTCGAAAGGATCATGGGCCGGGGAAAGTTGCTACTCCTGGGAGGCATCGGATATTGACCGCATATGTCGGCTTTTGAATTGGGCTAGCTCTCCCCCCAAAACCCCAAGGTCCTCGGGCCGCACTCGGCAGCACTCCGTCGAGGGGTCTTTGCATGCATGAGGTCGCCATGGATGGGCAATATCCAGGAACTTTGGACGAGATCGAGTTTTTGAAGGCCCTTCGGTCTGTGTACCTGTCAAGAGTATGGCAACCATTAGCAGATGTACCGTTTCATCTAAAGCTGGAGTACAAAAACCAGACTTGACAGGTGCTACAATGGGATCCTTACCCGACGATTGGGATCACCTCCGCCTAGTCCACAAATTCTCCGAGTGTTCTAGAACTCCACGATGGCCCTAAGTTTCTGGAGTGGCATCGGCCAGTCGCGGGGCCCATTGTTATCTGCTGCCAAGTTGAGCCATGGGCAGTACACCAATCCGGTTTGCCATATCTGTGGACGGCGGGTGGGCGGGTGCCAACAGCATCTCGAGTGCCGACCAGACGTAGTATTCGGGAAGCCTACATTAGATATGCCGATCCCGAACAGACTAGGCCACTTGACGGGTCCTGACAGGTCACAGGCGGGGATCAAGAGGGGACTGACCTCGTGACAGTCACCGTTGGGCACCCCTGTTCCGCCTTTTGGCTCCGTGCAGAAAACCAGACGACTTGAGAGAGACACCAAAGTAGAGACCAAAGTAAAGCTTGATTATGTTTGTTGAAGTCTTTCAACTTCGATCATGTTGATCACGTCTAACATACACATTTCAGAACCGTCCAAGAAGAACCTCCACCGCGTTGGCCAAAGCCTTGGCGTGCATGTATCCCTTTTCCACCCGATCTGGCTGACCATTGGAAAACATGTAGCGGTATTCGAGGCAATAGCGATTGATTCGATGTTGGCAACGTTGAAAAGGGACAATATTAGGTACCTCGAAGAGGAATATAAAGTATGTCGAGACATTGCCAAAAATGTAGCAAAGACTGTAGTAGAAAGAAGTGTTAGTAACGTCCTCTTGCCGATGGAAATAGATGGATCTGAACTTACTCGGACTTGGTAGTTATACACAATCAAGATAGAAGATGCTCGGTCCCCCAGTCGTGTTGATCAAAAGACGTCGATCCGAGGTAAAGGTCGATGTGGGTAAAAGCAGGTAAGTTCCATGTGGTCCATATGACAACTCCTTACTACTTGGACCGGTCGGGCTTTTCCTCGGCCGACTTCTTCTTGGGAAGAGGAGGCAACGGGCGATTGGGCGGCGGGCCAGGGCACGGAGGAAACTGGGTGTGCGGAGCCGAACGGTAGTTCTTGGGAATGAAATACTGAGGATGGGGAAGCGGGCGTCGAGGCATGGGAATGAAGGTCTGGGACTCGGGAACGAACGACTGGGTCTCAGGAACGCGAAGTTGGCCGTCTGAAGACGGCTGCTGGGTTTGACGAGGGGGAAGCTGAGTTCCATAAGGGCCCAAGTTCGGAAGAAGCTTGGCCGGAGGCGTATCCGGCAAGGGTAAATCGTAGTAAGGGGATCGCCTCGGGGACGGAGGCAAAGGTGGGAGAGGCGTGCTGGGGCCTGAAGGGCCCTTGGCCGGGGGAGTAGTGGGCCATGGGGGGAGTGAGGGCGGCGTGATGGGCCGAGAGGGAATCTGAGGCTTGTTCTGAGACTCCATGGTGATGATTGTTCTTTGTGGGTGCGGATCGGATGGAATTGGCTGTGTGAATGAGTTGGTGTTGATCTCGCTGTTAGGGTTTAAGTGTGAAAGCCTTGGAGCAGCAGAGGATATCTTTCAGTTTTTTGCACTTTCCACTTTCTTTCTGTGCGAGTCGGAGAGCACTTTCCTTGCCAGTCACCCTAACAAGAAAGGACTCAACTACATCGGGCATTTGAACTATTATCCCGCTGCCTGCCTGGGCGAATGAAATCTGTACAATAATGTATTATTCCAAAGCTCCTTTGAATGCTCCGACAGGAAGACTCATACAACACCCATCATATCCGAGTAAGATATTTTGATTCCACAACCATCACTCCTGATGCCCATTCCAGCCCATAGACCGCTAATAGAACTCGATAGTGCATCAGAGCTTCTAGCATTCCCTAACGTTCATTCCCCCGCCCTTTTATCGACTTGTCTTCCACTCTCCGGCATCCTTGACACCCTTGGCGACAGAAGCAGCACCACCTTCGACTCCAGTTCCAATATTGGCGATGCCGTCCCCAAGAGGCCTGCCGAGCCCACCCGTCGCACCCGTCACTGTCTCCCCAATTCCGCGAGAAGCAGCGCCCACGACGCCTCCAACCGTGTTCGTCAAGCCGCCGACGGTGTTACCGATGGTGGAGGTGACAAGCTTGCCGGCACCCGTGACGCCTGAGGTCTTGTTCTTATCTTCCAGCATGGTGTGAGTGTTGTGGGTAGAATAGTTTTCGAGATGTTGGTGGAGCGGTCAATGTTGGACTGTCACTGTTGGTTGTTGAGTGTTGAATGGAGGTAGAGGACGATGGCTACCAGAGATTGCTCTTCAGGCTAGGGCCCTTCTTATATCTTCAAACACCCTCCCTGGTGTGTCACTGACCGTTTCTACCCACAGACCAAACCGTCGCTGCACCCCCTGCCTTGGCTTCAACGCCGCCCCGCACTACGTCATATTCTCCGACCCATGAACACCACCAACATCTGTCCCACCCTCCCTGACGTCCAGACACAGCCACAGAAACAGCCGAGACTGTGCCAAATCACGGCTTGAATCCTCGATGTCAGAGTTTATCTGGCGGGCGTTGGTGACGTTGTTATCGGCCGAGTGTTGAAGGTTGAGTTTAGCCAGGGTGACAGAGTGTCCGCATGAACCCCCCTGAAGTGGCAACATGGGATTCTCGTTGACTTTCCCAAGACAGTGGACCTGCTGATCCAAGATTCACACATTCTAGTAACTTGACCGTATTCCCAGCCATGTTTCAACATCCGGCTCAGCACTGCTTCTGAAATGCAATCAACTCCCGTTTGTCATCACGGCCCCAAGCAGCACGCCCAAAGAACCTCATCACCTCGCTGGGGCTAGACATCACCTTGCAACATCATCATGGCAAAGATGTCTGCTCACAATCCTTCCTCCCTCTCATCGCACTTCAGGTGCCGGACGACGGTACATGGCACAGGGTGGGGGCTATGCGGGGTAGGGTTAGGTATAGGGTTGGGGATAGGGGTAGGGATAGGGTGCGTCGGCAGTGATGTGCTGGCCCAAATGCCCTCAAAATCCGTCCGCTGGTTGGATATGTACTCGAGACACCACGGTGGAGGTTATATGGTAGCTCTATAGCTGTAGAGCCTAAATCCAAGAACCTGCATCTTGACAACTCACTCAGGACACGGAAAGCCCTGCACTCGACATTTTGATTTCTACGTTTGAAAACGCCAAGACACTGGATACTCCTTTTTGCTCTCACGATGCCCAACCGTGACCGCTATACTCCCATCTACATGACCATATCTTGCATTTGCTGTTCATTCCTTTTTGTCTACCTGTATCGTTTAAAATAGGTGCTTGTCCTGTCTGCGGATGGACAAAGCCTGTCTTCTTGTTTGTGTGTATCTTAGTTGCTCCGATTTCACGTGAGCTCCAAATCCAACGCTCATACTCTGGACATCTTTCACAAGGAACGACTGAACCACAGTGAAAGTTCTTTTCTTTGAGTCCACTGGTGTTAGATCCCAGAAGGAAAGTCAAAACTTTACTTATTGCAAGAGAATCTGTGAGGACAAACTTGATACCTCGGCATCTTGAGTGTTCTTGGACAGTGAAGAAAGTGGCTGATCATAAAGAGCTGTGCCCAGGGTGTTGAGCTTGACTGTGCACGGATCTTAAGAAGTGTGGCATCAAGTGAGGAATCAGATATATTCTGGTATGAACTTTGGTTTTGACTACCACAGGTTACCCAACTACGAGAATTGGGGACACCACTCGGCCAGATAGAAACATACTGGTATCTGTATAGGGGACAGACAAGCACCAACACTGAGCAGAACCTTAGAAGGGTGTCACATCCACAAAAGCTGTCACGAAGTAGAGGTGACTGGTTATTGATGATGAAAAGACTTGGTCATTGTACTCCCCCTGCCCATTCCCGGCTCTATGAGAATCTACCCAAATATTTCCTGGTCCTTCCGCCGGCCCTGGCGTGCGAGCCCCTGCACATCGGTCGGTGGGTATATGAAGGAAAGAAGAAAAACAGTCCCTGCACGAGATTGCTTGACCGGCTTTTGTCTCTTCTCATCGGCCCTCTTTGTGGCGTTGAGATTGGTGCCCTGCTTGATGCTGGCCAATTGCCTGGCAAACTCCCTGTTGTCAACCTCGTCATTGGAGCCATCGTTGGCGGGTTTGGAGGAAGCAGTGTCCTCGACAGGTTGATGGGTCCAGCGAGTCTGGCTTCGGCTTGCCCCGTCTAGGACGGCTGGGTCTCCGCCGTCGAGCTCCTGGCAGTCTGAAGGCAAGTTAGACAAGTGAGACCACAAAAGGGGATGTCAGGGTATGGAACTTGCCTTGCCAATCCTCACTCGACGTGAGCTCCAGGGATAAAGCCATGCTGATACATGTGTCCATGGGGGAGCATCTTTTGGCTCCTTGCGGTTCTGGCCTTCCTGCGGGTTGCATAGCGTCAGTGGTCTGCGGATGACATTGGGTGAGAGGGGGCGAGAGACTTACAATCTAGCCAAGCCAACGACAGCCATCAGTGGTTGAGCGTGCGCGCGAGCGGGAGGATGTCCATGACCAGTGCTGATAGGCTGAAGTCAGCAAGATAGGTCAAGAGCTGTGGTGTATGTGACAACCTACCCGTTGCTGCTTGGAGTGTTGGGGTGGCGGAGTTGGGTAATGATGAGAGAAAAAGGAAGAGGAACGAGGGGAGAGAAAAGCAGAGAGGTGTGGGGTGATTTGGAATTTGGCAAAGTCAACAGAATAGGGCGAGCACAGGCCCGTGGACCATAGGTAGGTAGGGTTGCTGACTGAGAAGGTCCAGGGAAAAGGTACCCACCTCAGGTACCTGCATCCGTGACCCAGGCTGAGACTGCAAACTTCCTTTAATCTCTAGGGCTGAGTGCTTAGGAAGGACCCCCCACCCGCCTTCCTCCGATTTCAGGTTGCTTCGACCGGGAGTAGGTGCCTGGGTTTCGATATGGGCCAAACTGGTGTCAATGCCAATGTGGGATCCCGGATATCTCAAGCAGAAGAAAGTGATTTGCTTTTTTGTTGGGATCCCAGGTTCCAACCGTCCCAAAAAGCCCTTTTTTGCTCTTGTTCGTCTACATGTAATGAATTTCTAAATCTATGGCTCCCTTGAAGAGACATCTAAGTGGACGGCGGGCGGAGGATCGATTGGTGTCTCTGTGACAGCCGCCACATCTGTCCGTTTGTCAGGCCTTGCCCCCTGCGTGAACTGGAGCATCTCCAACTGAGCTCGTGCCAGCTCTTTTGCCCTTCTGGTCTTTCCAATATCCCTGTACATTTTGACGACGCCAGCTGCAGCCAGGACAACAAAGCCGGCGTGCATGATCCTGTTCACGAGGTCAGCAACTTCAACAACTTCAGGCCTAGCTGGCAACGCAACGCACGAAAATACTATCATGAAGATCATCGCATTCCTCATGTCCAGAACCCAAGCTTCGTGTGTGCGGTCGAGACGTCTGAAGTTCCACCGCGGCCTATCGTCCACCATATTCAAGATTGTGAAGCAAAAAACACCAGTTCCAGCCAGGGCAACATCAAACCCAACGACAACTGGATTGATGGCGCGCCTCCGGTTAAGCCAAAGCAAAGACACAAACTCGTATGCATCCAGCAAGACACCAACTCCAAGCTTGTTTCATTATGTTAGCTGTCTGGCTAGTATTTGTACTGATGGTCATACTCCTGCAGGGCAGCCCAGAACGTACCGGGAAGAACGACGGAAAAAGGAAATCGACCCTCATATTTTCTTCCCATCTCCAATGATTGTACAGCCACGCGATAAAGGCCAACGATCCAACCTCGTAGAGGAATGTCGTGAACCTTAGCGCAACTTGGAGGAAGTTGAAAGCAATGCCGAGGGCTCCAATGGCCCGCACACTTGGCCGCCCGGAATGCCTTCCCTCATCATCGACCATGATATCACAAGACGTGTCTCTCTATATCCGGCGGTATGTTTGAAGCAATGATGAGTCCACAAAGCGAAGGATTTTTGGGGAGGGTAGAGCTCTTGGATACACCTGATGTTTGAAGTATGGGAGATGCTATGTTACGGAATAGGTCTGGGGGAGATGGGTTTAGGCACGTCGAGCTCGTGATGGCTGGCGGTACCTTACTTGGCGAGGGAGTATGGGGCACAGCGCCAACTTGCTACTGCAGGTCTTCAGTGACCTCACTGGTCTGTTGGAACTGGGCTTCCATAGGTGGCTTGGCATTGAAGGATCCAACCTTGAAACTTCCAGGTTGCCAGCCCCCAGATTTCGAACATTGCACAAGCCCAGCGCATGATGATTCCCGGTCTCGAATAGAATTATCCCAGGAAAAAAGACCATTGCATTCGCATGATGTTCATCTTAGTCAACAGTTTTACTATGACCGGGGATGGATCAAAGTATTCAAATGAGACGTCTGTTCTGATACATGTAGTTGGCTTTCCAAGTGTCTATCTGTCAAAACGACATGCCCGAGTGCCAGCTGATCATCTCTGAGGACCTTTAAACCGATCACAGAGAGCGAGGTCATGATATTATTGACACTTCAAATCAAGTACCTATGCTTGGCCGGGAATAAAATCCGCCCAATCATGGGACCACTTTTCGCTGCCTCGATGTTACGTCCGACGTCATTGAAGTTTACGTTGATGATGTCTTGGCACTCGAGGCACCAAGTATGGCCCTGACTTGATGTCTTGTCTTGAGACTATATGGAATATACATGCTACTAAAGTCAGTTATGGTCAGCTTTTGAATGATATGCTTCAAAATATCCTCTTGATGAGTTCTGTGCATTGATCTTTTTCATGTCTATCCCACACCCTGGCTTAAATCGAAGCAAACAGGGTCTGGTTTGCCACCTCACACCCAACATGTAACCACCCAAATAAAGATCGGGTATCCTGAAAAGTCATTGGCTTCAGACATGTGATGGCCATTATGAATTCTAAGCGTCATGTTGTAGATTCCTGATGATGTGGTGGAAAAACTATCCAACAGCCCAAACTCAAAGGCCACCCCCATGAACAGTAAATTTACCTAGTAGTCCCAACGTACAGATGGATATACCGTCGAAAAAAAGAACCATGATTATTTGAATTTCAAGTCTGGAAACTTCTGACTGTCAAAGCGTCGTAAACCTAAAGCAGGAAAATATGACATAAGGTGAAGTGAGTGGGAGCATGCCTCATGACATGGAGACTTCAATGAAGGTGAAGCATGTGGGTCTCCGTTTTACGACAAAGAGCAGTTGAGGAGCCTCACAAACGCAAATGTTTCAAAAACATGCCGACAGTGGCTTGCGATCTTTTGGCCCATTGCATATCGTAGAAAGCTCCAAGTGACTCAATTCACACATGGATCGATTCCCCTCGCCGAGCTGCTGCCCCCCCTGCTGCCAGTTTAGCCGCAGGAGGCATCAGGAAGCGCGGAAAATCAAACAACTCCGCAGCTCTTGTCTACACCTTCCTTTGGAGTTCAGTCTGTGACCCGCTGCTGACCGATTCTCATCTTAGATGACATGGTAGATGCTTGTCTGCCTGCCTGAAGGGTTTCCAGACCCATGCCATGGCTGCTCTTTCCTTGAGACTCTCTCATTCTGAGCCCAGATCCCGGCCGCACTAGGAGCCCGGCCTGGCTGCGGACCTGTTCGTCCCCCCCTCTTTCAGGTTTGCCTGCCTGGCTCATCTGATAGGGTGTTCCTGGCAACGAGATTGGCCGGGATCCATGCCGAGAGTGAAAGAGGAGAGGATGCCGAGAGTAAAACAGGAAAGCAGGCAGAATGGCCGGCCATCAAGGGACGCAACGTACCCGCCTTTTTTACCTTCAGCTTCCCGAAGCGGAGCCTCTGAGAGGTCCAGAACCAAGAAGAAGTGGGTTGGAATGTTGCGTGGAGGATGGATTTGCAAGGCAGCACTCTTGAGAGTATAGACGAGGAAGGAGTTCATGTAATACTTGACGCAACGTACCCGCCTTCTTGGGCTTGATCTTGTCCCCCATGCCGGCCCTCCAGGCATCTCGCGGGGCCGTAGCCCGGCTGAATTAGGTTTAGAGCGTTTGAAGAAGGGAGTGCGAGGGCGCAGTGAGGCAATCCCCCGTGGGACTGCCGAGCCTCCTTGTGTTTTTGGTTCCTGGGTCTTTCAGAAAAGTTTGCCGCTCAACCACCTCCAGCAATATATTCTGACTCTCTCGTCATCTCTGTGCTACAACATTTTCTCTCCATTTTTGTCTTTGGATTCTGGGCCATTCTCATCTCAACGGGTCTCCTTTCCGCATCATCGTGTCGAAAATCAAGCTAAAGTCAATGGCAATGCTACCTGCAAGTTGACCGTCAGTTTCCGAACCTATCACTGGATTTTGAGCCAACATACATCTAGTTCAATGGCTCACATTCTTCGTTTGACAGGATCTTCAAGAGTACCCCCCATACTGCCTGCTCTCGAGGCCCGATCCTATCCAAGTTGCCATGAGGTCCCCGAGGGCCTCATGAGAATCAAGGAGACCCAAGAAGGGGTAATAACTCAAGAGGAGGATGTGTATTCAGGGCTTCGAACCGACTCAAGGAAGGCCCAAGAAGGGGTAATAACTCAAGAGGAAGAGTCTTTTTCTGGGTCACAACCGTATCACCGATTCAAGAAGGTCCAAGAAGGGACAATAACTCAAGAGAAGGGATGATTATGCACGGGTTACAGCCTCTCGACGATCGCTCGATTCAAGAAGGCTCAAGAAGGGGCAATAACTCAAGAGGGGGGTGTCTATTTACGGGCTACAGTCGTAGCATCGATTCAAGGAGGCCCAAGAAGGGGTAATAACTCAAGAGAAGGAAAGGTACACACATGGCCGAAAACCACCGCATCGATTCAAGGAGGCCCAAGAAGGGGTGATAATTCAAGAGGAGGGTATGCACTTATGGGCGATCACCATGTAACCGATTCAAAGAGGCCCAGGAAGGGGCAATAACTCAAGAGGAGGATGGATTTCTCTCATGGGCTCGAACCGATTCAAGAAGACCCAGGAAGGGGTAATACCTCAAGAGGAGGATGTGTCTTTTCATGGAATCAAACCGACTCAAGAAGACCCAAGAAGGGGTAATAACTCAAGAGGAGGGCGGTTGGCTTTCTGTGGATTCGAATTGACTCAAGATTGTCAAAGAACACTTGAAGGCTCTTTGAAGAGGTTGGTCTTGCAGTTATCCACATCGCCGAGCGTCCTTCCTAACCTACTGTCCTAACTCTAGATTGCCGAGCACCCGCCCTAACCTTCTATCCTAACATGAGGTCGCCGAGCGTCCGTCCTAACCTTTTGTTAGGAAGAAGGATACTTCTTGGAAGAGGTCGCTCAACGGTCCATACGAGAACAACGAGATTATTGAGGTAGACTAGCGACTCTATGTCGAGGTGAGCCCTCCGTGTGCTTACATTTCTTGACATCCTTGCTCACACGACTCCACCTTCAGACATGATCTCATTAAGCACATTGAGTTCGTTGGGCCCAAGAGGTGATACTGCTTCAACGTTTCTTCAAGGTCTGGCATACCCTATGGCTCGAAGACATTCAGTCAACATGCAGCAGATGCTAGCCCCACCGACTAATGGTCTTCAGACTTCATCCCTCACCGGATTCCTCACGGCCAGCTTTCAACACACCGAGCGCCCTTGAACACGCACACAAGTGCGACATCACAAGCCGGCAGGCCTGCAAGCCAGTTTGTTTCCAGCCAGACGATCTTTGATGCGTTACGATCATCTTGGAGGCCATTCGTCAAGGCCAACATTCACTCCCACCTAGACCAATGTCTACCAAATGGGTTGGATCAGACATCGGTCCATCACGTAGCCTGTTCACCAACCCAACACTTCGCCGGAATGATGGCAAAACACTGCAGGGCTCACTCGAGTAGGTATTCACTCAACAGCGTACAGTGATTCAAGAGTCTATTCTCTAACCGCATTTTGTAGCTTCGAAAGACATCCTGGCACGCCAATTTCCACGAGCGTTGATGTTTGACATGCCACCAACGCACCAAGAGCTATATGACTTCAGCACCATCGACATGGCTTCTTTGGCAGCTCGCTCATACACCAACCCCATCCTCCTTGCCCCGGACATTGTGTTCTGAGTGCGGCACCTTTGCACTGGGTTCAAAGTGTTCTCTTGGCCAACCCTTTGTTCCTTCTCGAACGGACAATCTGTCGAAGGGTGACTTAGCCCTCTCCTGCTCGCTCGCCACCCAGGCATGGTGTGCTTTCAAGATGGTTGCATTACCGACTACAGCAACCCAGTCTGATCAAACTTGAATCATCACAACAGGGCTAGCCAACAAGTGTCTCTCACCAGATGCAATGTTCATGTCACCACCGCAAAGCGATCTTGACAGAGCCGTTGTGGGCACCTGTCGTAGTGACTTTGGACCGGGTTGCACCAGTGTCAATATCTCGATGCTGATCGTCATGAATTCCTGGAGACGGTGCTCCAGCCTCTTTGCAAACCGTCGGTGCGGCTCGAGTTGACATCTCTGGTTTGTCGGCTCAGTCACAGCAACATCTCATTCACCAGGTCATGTTGCCCAGGAGGCTAATTGCTTGGTTTCCTCTCTTCTCTTCATCAACAACGTCAAAATGGTGTCCTCAAACCCCTACAGAAGCTTCCCGGGAGGGCTGAGATTTGGTCGGTATGTCTTTTTATTTTTCTTGTTGCAAGTTACTACCTATGCTCGGAACATGGCTGATCGCATAGTTCACTACCAGGTGATACCCGAGAAAATGTCGTCAATTATCCTTTACTCCCCCCGAACGGCGGCCTCAAGGGCACACCCAAAAAGGTCAACGTCACGATACGAGAACCAGTACCGCCACCACCACCGAAAGCTTGCTCTTGAGCAGATGGGAGCTGCTGAGGCTTGTGGCTCAGGGGCAGCCGCGAACATGAAGCCGCTCCCCTCGCCGTTACCAGGCGCTAGGTGGAAATGGCGCAGCTTGCGCCGGGTGTCACACCTGTGCGTCCCGAAGACAGGCCCGATGCGCCTGAGTATAAGAAGAAGCAGGCCATGATCAAGGGGTTATGCCTGTCCGAGCGTCATTTCAACCATCAATCCCCGGGCTTGTGTTGGGGCAACCTCCGGAATTGTTCCAGCATACTCTCGTCTCGGTCGTTTGCGCTGGAGAATCCGGACGCATACGGCATCAGGAATGCACGTTCACTGGTCTGAAGGATATTTTCACGGCCCTCATTGAGAGCCAGTCTCGCACTGAGGCTTTGAGTCCCCAGCGGTTTCTGGATATTTTCAAGCGCGACAATGAGATGTTTCGAAACTCGATGCACCAAGACGGACATTTCCTACCTGCCAGGGCCCAGTTCAACCAGGACCCATACACAACGTGTGGTGATACACTCGGCGGTCATTGCACCTGCGCCGGCAGCTGTCAAGTGCAAGTCTTCCGGTTGCTCTTGTTCCAACTACCAGGCCAGCGACCAGCTTGCTCAGGACGAGGACTTTATCAGGGGTGACCGCCGTCGTCTTCGCGTTCAGTTGCGTTGCCGCGCAAAACCCACATCCAGGTGCCGGAATGTTAACCGGCTTCCCTTTCGCCACACGGGGCACAAGTGACCCAGTCGACGACTGGTTTGTCGCCGTCGCCGACCCGTCTATCCATTTGCCTTTCCAGGTGACAATGGCGGCAGTATCGCAGACCACGACGGCATTCTCATCATCTGCTGCCCATGACACTTCTTACCCGTGGGACCTCGCTGTGCCGGACGAGATAGATTCGGGGGGTTGGTGTTGGGTGGTTTGTGGGAGTCTTGCAACTCTATAATGCTCCATTTCGTGGTTCACCAACGGAGACCTTGTTACGACTTTTACATCTTCTAAACGATTTGGTTCTGATACTTGGTCTGGGGTGTGGTGTGGTTGGTTGGGTGGTTGGAAGGTGGACTGTTGGTCTTGCAGTGGTTTCAGGGACTTCGGGGTTGTGTACAAGAACGTGTTGATATCTAAGCTCTTTAAACAAGTTACGAATTCATGTTCTCAAAAGCACTACCATTGCATGTTTGAAATCCTTTGCGGCCTTTCGTCACGTCAAAGACATGCTCCACATATACAATGCCTCTGCACATACTGGCTCACAACTAGCGTCAAGTACCTACAGCTTGACTGGTGCAACACGGAGTGGTGGTGTGTTTGGTATTTTAAGGTAGTTTGTTGCGATTTGGGCATGTCCTCCTATAAGACGGTTCCAAAGGTGGTACCTAACGCCCTTGGAGCAAGCGTGCTCCTACATGTTCCTTCTTCTTATCCTGTTGCAGTTTGCTAATGTACCGTACATACCTGTCTAGTGTATTCAAGGAGTCCAACCCCTCCCACACAGCTACTCAGGCCAAAGTCCATGCTGACCAGCCAGTCTGACCCAACACTGATGAAAAACTCAACGCACTAACCTGTCCAAGTTGAAATGGAGATGTCTTCATAGTTCCATCTCAACTGTGGAACATTGAAGAACGACGAAGGTCAGCAACATTAACTCGTCACAATTCGATGCGCTCAACAGTTTGTTCACCGGTAAAATCTGCCTATCTAACACTCTGAGCACAGCACTGAGATAAATATAGTCTATTACTTCTTAGGAGACTACTTTACAGTAGCCGTATGTTCAACAGGTGGTGGAGCACCAAGATGCCAAAGGAACTTCAGCTCGAATTAGGGATCATTCACAACGGTCCGAGCCCAAGCCGTTGATCATGGCAACGAGAGAAAGAACCGGCAGAGCTCTCTCAAAACGTCAGCACCTCATACCATCTCGAACTCCAGCATGGTCTCAGCATGTTCTCACGTCGACGAAAAAGCGCTCCTGGTATATAGCACAACCATTCTGGTGTCCCTACCACTGTGGTTACGCAACGAGCGATCGTCCATCCATCACCTTCAAGGGGCCATCCGAACATACCAAAGCATCACAAGCACATTAGCCTGCCCCAGTAAGTCCAGTCAACAAGATCATTCACCCAGGGAGCAGCCTAACAGCCCACAAAGAACCAACAGGCACTCCAGACTTCGAGGTTCTCTCTCCAGAACCAACCCAGTCACACAGGCACACACTAAAAGCCAAGTTGATCCCTTCAGAAGACTCAAGCTAGTCTTCACATTTTTTCACAAATTACAGAATCTACATACATATCTAAACGTCCTGAACCGCATTTCCACAAGTTGATCACAATGCCCCCTCAAACCAAACCACCACTTCCCGTCTCCCAGTCCATCCAGCACCCACACCAAAAGCAGCCCTAATAGACAAACCACCACCCAACCCACCGCCAACCCAGCAAGTCAAAAGCCCCACAGGTAGATATAGGTATCCTCCCATTATCAACCGGCAGCGCATAGCCAGTTTTGCAAGAGCAAGCAACCGAAGCCATCACCCAAGTAGGTACGTAAGGTACCTACCCCCAAAGAAACCACCAACAGCCAACCTGTGGGTACATAACATACCTATCCTGAGCCCAACCAAAAACCCACCTCAACCCTCTTCTCCCCTGAAAGAAACGCAGGTCTGAACAGGCGGGTATATAGGTGCGGTATATAGCACAAGACCGGAACGAAGATTTTGAACCAAACCTCCAAAAAAAAAAAAGGTTCAACGCTCAAAAGGGTTTCTCGGTTGATACTTACCACCGGTGACGGACTCCTATCGCCGAACCCCAACTTGCTCCCAAATTTCCTCCCAACCAACTCCTGGCTAAGTAGATTCTGAAAATACCAATCGGTGGCTCCCTTTCGATGGGTTGCTTCTAAATCAGCCTGCTTGTTCCTCTGTATCGTTTCCTTTTCGTTATGGTCCGTTTCGTGATGCGTTGGCAGCCAAGAGCAAGGTGGTGGTGATGTGCAATCCAAGCTTGCTCCTCCTTCGAGGAAGGAAGGCGGGTCGGGTCGTAATAGCCCAACTCTTCAAAAAGCCTTTGTTGACTTGGGTAAGGTAGGTTCCTAAACGTCTTCAAAGTCCTTTTTGACTTGAGTACGTTCCCAAACTCTTCAAAGTCCCAACCACACTCCATGCAACCAAGCACCCAAACATTGACACCACCACCCCCAAGACTCCAATACTCCCAAGACATCCTATCGGATACCCAACACCGACACCTCAAGACAGTATCAAAGTCTCTCAAAAGGCACACAACACAAAAGGCACAAGCACGAGCACGAGCACAAGCACAAGCAAAGCACACACAAACACTCAAAGCAAGCGAGCAAGGAACCCCTCAAAAAGCAGCTATAACCGAATGTCATTGCAGAAAAAAAAAGGTAATCAAAGTCTCCCTTGCTAGTAAACGAAAAGCCCTCAAAACCAGCTAAAAGCTTCCCATGGAAACAAAGATGTTTCCTTTTATCGCCGTTCACCCAAGCCCTCCTTCAACCTTTTTCTCCAGAGCAGAACAGAGAAAGCAGAAAAAAAAAGAGTAGAGCATCCATCTTTTCCCATATCCATGTATAGAGTCAAAGAAAACAAAGAGGCCGGGGTTGGGGGGAGAAGGTCCGCTAGAATGAAACCTAATGAAGATGAGATAGATCTCCAAAGAGAGTCTGAAGAAATATCGCAATCCCCCACTTCCACCTTGGGCAAACCTGCTGGGTAGCTGTGCTGAGAACTTTGCAGAAAGAGAGAGCAAAAGAAAAAAGGAAACGAAACAAACTCAAAACGAAAGAAAACAGACTCGAGAGATAGAACTATCTTAAAGCCATTCCCATTCATCCCTTCCGCTCACGCGCCCCTTTTGTCATAGGCATGCCCAGAAACACGATCAAAGCAAAGCAAACGACAACAGAGACCAGAACGCCGAGCAAATGCCGAACAGACCAACTGAAATGGAGGCGTAAAGAAGCATTGTGATCAACTGCAGAATATCAACCTTCTTGTGCTTTTCGTCTCCCGTACGCCACCCAAAACGCCACGCGATGAAGGACTGAGTAAGCGGATTCAGAGGAAAGTTACTGTCAAAAGTGTTAGCAAATACACAGAAAGTGTTGTTCAGACAGCCGTTAGACATACCTGCATGGGACCGCTAGGGGGAGGACCCTGGGGAGGGTTGCCACCGTAAGGGCCAGCAGGTCCGCCGTAAGGACCACCAGGGCCAGCGTGGGGAGGGATGCCAGCGGCAGCAAGGTAGTGGGGAGGAGGGGGGGCAGGACGATAGGGGGTGCCTACACCAGAGTTGTTCTGAGAACGGCCCCAAGAGAGGCGGACGCGAGAGTTACCGATGGGGTAACCCTGCATCTGATTTATTGCCATCTCCGCTGCATGGCGATGGACAAACTGGACGAAGCCGCAACCCTTTCCAGGAGGA
Source organism: Cercophora samala (assembly GCA_030512305.1). NCBI lineage: Eukaryota > Fungi > Ascomycota > Sordariomycetes > Sordariales > Lasiosphaeriaceae > Cercophora > Cercophora samala. The sequence goes on from JAULSY010000154.1 coordinate 33,828, forward strand.
ATCTTGACGTAGGTGATTTCACCAAAGCCTTGGAAGAACGAGCGAAGCTCGTCTTCAGTAACGTAGCCGGAGAGACCACCGACGAAGACAGTGGTGTTGTTAGGGTCCGTGAACTGATTCATGGGCTGCATGGGATTGAAGGGGGCAGCGGGTTGGCCGTAGCCGTAGGCAGGGACTCCACCCCACATGGGGGCCTGGGCTCCGGGGACAGGAGGCATCATCTGGTTGCCACCCTGGGCATGGCCATACTGATGAGAGCTGCTAGAGGTCAGTTAGACAGTGCACAGGATGGAGAACAAGGGATAGAAGAACATATAACATACCGAGTCTTGGGAGTGGCGGTGGAGATCCGCATGGGACGGTTGCCGCAGTACACGCCCTGCATCTCGACCAAGGCACGCTGCTGGTCGCCCTCGTCGCTGAAACGGACGAAGCCGTAGCCACGCGACTGGCCAGTCATCGCGTCGGTCATGATCTTCGCGGACTTGCACGAAGGGAAGCGGCTCTGGAAGAGAGAAACCAAGACGAACTCGTTGACCTCAGGGCCGAGGTCACCAACGAAGATGGAAAACTCCGGGCCACGGTCATCACTGAATTGGGTCAGCATGATCACATATATGAGATGGAAGGATATCAACATACCGGCGATCGACCAAGCCACCGCCACTAGCCCAGTTGAGCTTGAAGACACGCTGGCTGTTGGGGACGGGAGTGCCGTTCAAGGCGAGAGCCTTCTGAGCAGCCTCAGGGGTCGAGAACTCGACGAAGCAGTAGCCAGCATTGCTAGTACAGTTAGGATAAAGTAAGACAAGACAAAAGACGAGGTGACCTACCCAGAGTTGCGGTCACGGATGACCTTGACCTGGACATTCTCGGCCGAGGTATTGTTGAAAACATTCTTGATGAAGTTTTCATCCATCCAGGGTTCCATCTCACCCATCCTAACCAAAGACGTTAGACATATCCATATATGATTGAAGAAAGATAACCTACCACAATGTCTTGGCAGCCTCGCTGGGAGCGGGCATCTGGGAGGGCGAGGAGAAGCCCTGGTCACCAGACCCGTTGACGTTGGGGCCGTTGCCGGGGGCACCGGGGACACCAGGAGCAGTGTATTCAGCCATTTTGGTGATTGTAGGCGAAGGCTGTATCCAATATCGTTAGCAATCCGGTGAGGACAAAAGGATTGGTAAAGAAATGAGAGGTGTAGGAGGAAGAAAAAACAAAGTGGAACTCCAGTCACGTGTTACTCCACGCTTCAAGGAGAAAAAAAAGCCTCGAACCGAGAGCGAAGTGGGAGCAAAGTGAAGAGAGCATGAAACTGTTCAAGACTGAGAAGAGCCACGAAGCCTTGTCAGGTCCATAGGTTCGCGGGGCAAGTCCTCGTTGAATCAGCAGAAACTAGTAACTTGGCGTCCTAGCTGTAGGAGCACTTGCTGTGATCTTGTATGGGATATGGGGAAATGAATAACAAAACGACGACTTTGATTCGCGACTCACTGCCAACGACTCGAGATTCTACCCCGAGGCCTGGTGGCGAACCACAGAGCAACGAGCCAGGCGAGAGGGGGTATGGCTGATGAAATCGTGGGATCCAGGATATGGACGAGGGAGAAAAGAAAGAAAAGAGAACAGATATACTTACTAAAGCGATTGCGAGTTGGTTTGATTCCTGTTGTGAACACGCGATGTGTTAGATGGTTTGAGGCCCAGATGGGAGAGAAAAGAGCAGAAGAAACCTGGGCGAGGTTGACGAGGGAGGGGAGGTTGAGAGGAAAGGTTGAGGCGAGGGCAGATATTTAAAGAGGAAAATTTCAAGGCAGCAAGCGAGTGGCAGCCTTCTAGCCTACAGCCAATCTCAGACAAGGAAATTAAAGGCTGGGAGGAAAGAACGCGAGGGTAAACAAGGCGACAGAGGGCAGAGCGGGGGTAGGGAGGGGTGCGGTCAGGGCTGGAGGGCTGTGACCGCTGGCTAGGCGGGGGGTTCAGGCGAAAGCGGTGACGCAGAAGGACCAGGGAACTGGCACCACGATGCCAGGAGACTGTTGACCTACCTAGGACTGTAGTCGAAGGAAGATAGGAAAGCCGTTGAAGGTACGAAAGATCCCGAAGATGATCAGACAACCCTATTCGATCCTTGTCGTTAGCATATGACTTTGCCAGTGTCTCCCAAGATGTGTAAACCCTCCCCGTATACACCCTGTGCTGTAGCTGTGAAGCTAAACTGGTTCTTCTGTGATAGTCTTGATGCTCGAGAGTAATGAATCCGCTCAACGTCGGTAGCCACCACGTCCAGACACCTTCTAGACATGTATACCTCAATCGCCGAGCCCACAGAACCTTGCCCATCATGTCGTGCCCCTACCAGACCCCTCGAACCGTCCCAAAGTGCCACCAGAAGCCGACACCACGAATCCTCCCTCGTGGGCCTATACAGGCTCCCAGCCAACAGAGAGGTGGAACTGGAGGCCAGAGCTAAGCAGATCCCGCTAGAAGGCCCAAGGAGGAGGACGGGAGACCGGAGGACGATGCCATAGACACGCGTGCCTTCAATGACGGTCGAGATGGTCTAGGTGAGGGAGAAGAACCAGACACACAACCGGACCTTCAAGAATACCTCGACAACGCAGCTGGGCTCAAGGGACATCAAAGATGCGCGAGAGTGATCACCAGGACCACGGCGGCCGGCAGTAAAGAGTTCGAGAACAACGAAGAGACTCGCCACCACAAGTAACTGATGATGGACGAGAGGCCGACCTGTGACTGACATTGATGTGGCTCCAGGCATGACGACAGGACGACGAGGGCGGGGGTGTTGTACACTCCTGACCTTGCTTACAACCTATGAGAAAGTTCTCTGGTGGAAACAACAGTCATCCTAGGACGAAGTAGTTGTGATAGAAGCGACGAAGCAGGGCAACGGCCACGACGGTTATACCGGTATCGATGATGACAGAGTGTAGGAGGACCACCGCGAAGAACACCTCCCGAACACTACCAGCACCACGAGAACCGTCACCACAAGACGAACGTCAGGACCACCACGAGTACCACAAGTACCGCGAGAACCACCACGAAGACAATGGGAGAACGACCAGCCCAAGAACCACCATGATGAAAACCGCCACGGCGAGACGCGGACCACAAAGATAACCACGGAGACCGCCGCGAAGGCAACCGGGGAGACAACCGTGAAAACAGCCACGAAGACCACCGCAGAGGCCACCGCGAAGACCACCACATGTATCGCGAGCAGAACAGCGAATAGCGAGGACAAGTATAAGACAACGCGAGAACGACCAGTCCAAGACCCATGACGACGACAAAGGCCAGCATAGGAACCGCCACAGGGAGGGCTGCCATGACCAGGCGTCTGCTGCTAGGACGCCCACGAAGCCCACCACGAAGACAACGGCGCAGACAGCAAGGAGAGCCACAAGGACTATCGCGGGTACCACCACGCGAGTGCTGACACCACAAGCTGGCTTCTCAAGCTGTCACCGTGAAACCTCCGCGAGGACCAAGTCAACAAGCCTCGGCAAGGACCAAGATCAAAAGATCCAAGACCTCGAGACCACAAGAGCCATTGCCGCGAGGAAGTCGATGACCATCACGAAGACTGTAGAGACCGTTGAGACCACCGGGACTACCGAGATCACCAGATACGCGGAGACCACCAGCACCACCAACACCGCGGGGAGGAGAGCGCGTGGGACCCCACAGGTTCAGAGTGTGACACCAGCGTGACGGCGGCAACGACGGCGAATACGTAGACAACGGTGATAATGGTGATAATGGCGACGATGGCGACGGCGGTGACGACGGTGACGGTAGCTGATCTTGGAGGCCGGCAGAAGCAAAGCTGGCAACGGTGACCAGGTCGACCGTGATGATGCTGCACGCAAGCCTCAAGGACCAGGGCCTTGATGACAACAAAAATTGTCTTCGAAGAATACCGGAACATGAGATATCGCGGCAGTGTTCAAGAGGCTGACAAGAGCCTGGCATGTGGCGAAAGTGAATGGTGTACAACCAAAGCTCTATACCCCTGAGCGCCCCTTTATTGACTTCAGTCAAACTCGCCAAGAGTACGGGACCAGAGTCTCCAGAAGCCAGGCCTCGGCAAAGAGACAGCTTCACCTAAAGACCAGTCCCGTCACAATGAGAAGCAGGTAGCGCGCCGGCCTGCCACAACCTGCCCCTGGGTCTCGTTTGGACTGCCCATACACCGACTCCCTGCGTCACGGCTTTCTCGACACAATGCCCAGTTGTTGCTCTACCGCCGTCCGTGGCCTGTCCTCCGACACTCCATATCCGGCCGATCACAGCCCCGAATCACCATCGCCGCTTCTGAGACCACAAGCCATAGGCCAAGAAATGCCCAAGACTTCGAAGACCGGTTCGTGCTGAGCGCTACTCAACAAGACCAAGAGTTCTTCAACACGGACAGATGACGAGCTTGGTGCGAGGAAACAAGACGGACCCCTAATAGACACAGGCTTGCCGGAAGCATGTTCTCAGAAGAGGTGGCCAGATGACTGACGCACATCCCAACATTCGAAGACCGCAAAGCCAGAACAAACAACCCGCTTCGAACAACAACATAGTACCAATTGAAGACGCCATGCGGGTCTGCGGGACTAGAGTGGATGCCAAGACGAGGTCGCGATCGTGCCTAGTGGTGCGAGCCCCTACCAACTAGCCACCATAGCTAGGCAGAGGGAAGACCAACTAGGAGCGGGTACAACTAGAACGAGAGCCGAAGTTACCTAAGGCGACTGTAGCTAGGACCGGAGCAACTGCGACTGTAACTAGGATGAGGTCCTAAGTTGCTGGGACAAGCCAACAAGACAACCAAACAGAGCTGTAAGAAGCCGAACGGGCACCAGGGATGAACGCAGCGCATGTCGATCGAGGGCAGCTTTGCCATGGCTAACCGTACGAGCTTGTAGGTATCAAGCTAACTCGAGAGAGCATCGCCAGAACCGAAACCGAGTAACCCGGGAGAAATGATTCTCGGGCAGACGAGGGTATAGCGAAGACCCTGACAACCGAACAGCAGGAACCGAACTGGCAGGATATTTTGTGGGTCGCCTCAAACTCCGCCGACGTCGATATTGCTGCCAGTAAAGAGGCAGGCTGAAGCTCCCAGCGTCGGGTTGTAGCTGACCAGTGAAGTAAATCCAAGCAAAGGTCAAGACATCCTGGAATCGACCTTTTACCCCAATCCCAGTGGATACCCGTTGAGTCCAAGCAACCATGAAGCAGCAGGTCTGGGCGCGTGTTGGAAGAGCAAGGCGCAATGCTCAATCCCAGAACTTGACGATCACACCGATGCTTACTCCAAAGCAGAGCCCCTGATAGCCAAGGCTGCAACGATTGAACAGGAGCGGTTGCGGGAGAGTGTCATGCTGTCCGTTGATATGCTTCTGCCTCGCAAGGGCATCGTCGACCACACTACAAAAGACCAGGAGGCGGGTTTGAATGGCGGTGATAGAGATCGAAGGTCGTCGGGTTGATATTATTTGGCCGCTTGGTTTTTCGACACCATAGCCCAGAACGAATACCGATGCCCATTCCAGATACCTCCTCCTGCTTGGCCGGGCAAGCCCCTTATGATCATATCCAAGATCGCGCAAAACCAGAGCGCATAGCAGAAAACGACCCGGGCAGCCAGCCACAAGCACACCGTAACCAAGCCAGACCAAACCAACTCAACACAACATAGAGGGGAGAACAACAAGCATAAAGAGATTGTCACCATACCTATGAAATATTTGCGAATACTCCTCACGCCAAGACAGGAAGTCGAGAGATGAGACTGCCGCAAAGACTCCGAAAGACAAGAACCTTGGTACTTGTTAGCCATAAATGCCCAAACGAGAACCAACAATGTTGCCAAAGATTGCGCGGGGTCCTCAAGACTGTTGTGCCCCCGAGCCTAGCACCCCAGACCAGGGCGCAATTCCACCACCATACCCAAGGCCAAACCCAGCACGATCCAACTCTGTTGCAAGAGTGAAGCCTAGAGATCGAGGTCTTCTGCTGTTTCCAACACATGGTGTATGAAGCCACAGACAACACAACCACCTCCGCCAGGGTGTAACCTTGGATCTGGGGGCCAGCCTTCAAAGATAAATCCACCTCGCGATTGCCACGCTGAGGGTGTCGAGTATGGGTCATATTGGGGCGTGGGATGCAGAGCCATCAACAGACACTAGGTTAGACCCAACAGGACCAAGCAAGCCGAGCGCTGCGCTGAATCCCCCTCTACTACATTGCCCCGCCACCACCAATTCTAGGAACGGACAGACGGTTCCCATTTCCACGAGCGATGAGATTTAACCATTCGAATCACACAGGCATCATGCTTCCAAAATGACGAATTGTTTTGCAGCGTGGTATCGAGAGTGTTCTGGGGAATCATCGTCGGCGGGGAGTGGGGATCGAGGTCGCGGCGATGTCAAGAGGGGCAATCGAGGGGTAGTCGAGATCAACTAAGGGATAATGGTATCGGTTCGGCGTCCATGTTCTCCCATCGCCCAATCCATTCAAGCATATCACCCATCCACACAATTCCAGTCCACATCCATTCCCCAGTCCAGTCCAGTCCAGTCCAGTCCACGCAAGAATCACAACAGAGAGAGGGATAGAGGAGCCCCGCGCACGCAAACACAAAGCCAAGAATATAAAAAGTTCACCACTTACTCGAGGGAGCGCCAGGCAACAAGGAGAATTGAACAAGACTCTTAACTCGCAACGAAGCAGTCAAGGACCGACAATTGAGAGAAGCGGCGAACAAGACGGCGTGACTCGTATCAGGTCGGTAGAGGACGTGACGGCGTGTCGAGGCAGGTGAATAACGAAACGGGAGGGCAACTGAAGCCAACAAACACGAGCGAAATATGTTTCGACGAGCGTCGTTACGGTTCTGATAGCGGCACGAACAACGAGAAGAAACAAGAGCAAGAAGCAAGCAAGCACACGCCGCGGCGAAGCAGAGGGTAAAGTAAGAAGAAGGAAAGCCAGATGTGGACCGTGTGCGAAGCAAAAGGAAAGCAAAAAACTGGGAAACGCCAGAGTGGAGGGCTTGAGGAGCTTGAAGAGAGAGAATTTCAGTGGACTGGTGGGGAAAACCCAAAAGCGGCCGACCCAAGCAAAGCACCGAGCAGCACCCACACTGGACACACCCACCCACACACACACACACTCAGACACACCACACGAGCGCCACACACACCAGGCGCAATGCCCGCGTCAGTTCCCGCTTGCCCTGCCAGCCCCTCCCCTGCCCTGCCGAACAGCCACTTCAACACCACCTCTACCTAGTACTCCTCAACAATCCATTGTGCTGGTACCATCTACCCACCTATCTGGATTATTATCCTCTCCATCGGCATCCACGGTTGGCCATCAAGACAGGTTCCTGACGGCGGAAACTCTCGGCAGCCAAGTTCTCTCCATGCAGATAACATCCCGAAAGACACCGCTCGCACCTCACTGGACAGCAGCAACATCCGATGGAAGGGGGAATAAGGTTTTCTTTGCCCCGTGGGATGGAGCTGAGTAGGCAGGTAGACACCGACGACGGAACACTACCGCAAGCCTACCAAGCAGGCAGGTCCGATTCATCAACACGGCGGCGAGGGCCCCCAAAATGACAAGATGTTTGCATGCGGCCCGCCGGGGCCCGGGGGCGTGTGACTATCCCGTCGCCAGCACAAACTGTTTGCCCAGCGCAGCCCACTCATACCGAGAGAGCTTCTTCCGTTTGATGAGCATATGGGGACAAGTCAGCCTGGTTAAGAATTCTTGTAGACGCGGTGCGAGGGTTGGGTTTCAAAGAGGCACAAGGTGTAACATTGTGAAGTTTCCCAGCTTCTTGTGCACCCGACCAGGATCAGCTTCATGGCCCATCTTGTTGATGACAGCGGAACGACAAGGACTGCCCTGAAACCCTGACTGGGTGGCCTGCCTGGTGTTTTTTTTTTTGCCAACGGGAATTTCCACGCCCACCCGCCCACCATTTTAGAGGCGATCGTCGGCGCTGCAACCTTCCCCAGATCTCAGTGGCGCGCATCCGGTCTCTGCGCCGCAGCCCTAGGCCGCCGTACAAAGAAGACAACGGTAGCCGCAGTCACCGGGAACACATGCGGCAGAAGAGGCGTCTCAGCTGTTGAGCCCTCCTGCCTAGTAGATCTACCGACTTGAACTCTACCTATGCAGGTACGTAACAACTCTCTCATCATCCTTCTTCTCGATTCCGGTGGTCCGCCTCTCGACAGGGATGCGCTTCCGGGACCGCACAGACTGGAAGCCGTGGAATTCTTCCTTTTTTTTTAGGGGGCCTCCCTGCAAAAGCCCGAGCTCTCTCTGTTGTCAGCCTCCCGCCGCCCACAGCCTTTTTCGCGCACAAAAGCTAGGTAGCTTTTCTTTGTCAACGTCATCCAGACATCACTGACCTCGCCCTTCCCCCCCCGTCCCAAAAACACCTCATCACGAGCTAAAGACTCGGGCCTCGATTCTGACGACGACACCGGGCCCGAGTGTCTGGTCCGAGGAGTGCCGTACCCTCCATACCATATCTACCTTTCCTCGTCGGGCTTAGCCCTGGCGGGTGACAAACCTGCAAGACAGACACGTCCCTTTGCGATCACCTGCATTGTCGGATCAACGAATCAGGACCCCTCAAAACCAACCCTCTGTTTGGCCTCCCGGGACGGGCGAAGGCTTGCAGTCCATTGCCCAGCGCGCTCGGCTCCCACAGCAAGCCCGAGGTCGTATCGAGAAAGCCGTGCCCCCGCCCGTTTACGCAAGCCTGCGCCTGCATGAGTGAACAACGCCTCTGGGAAGAGTCATGTCCCGGTTACTGGGCTGTCTAAACTCCGGACATCAGGACAAGGTTTTGTTGTGCCGTCGTCGATGTTATTGTGCCCCTAAACTGGAATTCGTATCACAGCCTGTCACGGCATGGTGTTGATGGCGGCCCGATCCAAACTCTGGTAGCTGTCTCCCGACCCAGATTTATCGTGGGTAGGTACTTGGCGTTAAGCTATCGGCTCCGAATACCTAATTGCTGGTCTCTTTGTGCCGGCGTCGGAATCACCGGCAGCCGTGCAGTTCGTTCGGTAGATCCATGGTCTCCACCGGGTTCAGCCCTTGGCGAGTCAGTGGGGATGGGACTTCACAGCCACCTCTCGACGTGCTCTCGGGGGCGTCGATGGCGAGCCATCCCGTGGTATGTGACAATTGCTTGCCCTCGAGATACAATCATCTTCGCGAGGTTTGATGCTTCCAACAATACCATGGTGAAGGTGTTTGGCCTTGTACCATCACTTCAAAGTTTGGGAATTTATTTAGCTTGTTATTGGTTGAGGTCTCGATATTGGTTGAGGTCTCGATATTGATACCTGGAGTCCATGACAGATGTGTATGTCAAGTACTTTAGACAAACCTTTCTGGTGCCCCTTTATTGGTGCAACGGCTTAGTGACTTGACATTTTGACGATATGGGGGCTGTTGATGGCTTGTCGTAGGTATATGTTTATACAAAGTCCACATGTTGCTCCTGCATACTTCAAGTTGCTCTAGTTAGGTTGTCCTAGGTTTGTCTATGGTAACTACTAGTACTTGCACCCACGCCCCTTCCTCATGCCCCCTGTCCGGAGCAAGATTAGGAGCAGGTCCGGAGAAAAGTCCGGAGCGGGCTCGGCGCCGGTCCGGATCACCCAACGACAAACGGAGGAACGAGGTTAAGCTAGAAAGCCGACATTAATAACATTCATACCCCGTGTTCAACAAATCACTAGACAAAGCCTTGTTCCATGTACTCAAATCACGTCCACCACATCCCCAGAACACAGCCATTTACCCCGTAAAGGGAGGCTATCAACCTACCCTCCAGCATCTGTCCACTCATCACACTTCACCGAGACACCTTACTAAGTAGATAGCTCCAACCTTGTTACTGGTCCCGGACGTTGGCCCAGGTCAACATGCAGTAGTGCACATGTCATTCTTCCCTCACGTCATGTCTGTGGGGAGGTGGTAGCTACTGGATCTTGACAGATACATGTCATGTCTTCTTAGCAACCACCGTGGTGGTTAAAGAACCGGGTTTGTGTGAACCTTGGTGGACTAAATCGTCGAGAACTAGTAGTGTATTGGAAGTCAAAAGGCCAAATTCTTGAGAATTAGTCCCAATCATCGGGAGTAACGCTGCCTAAACTCGACGCCGCCGAGCCTTACCAAAGCTAATTCGAGCAGTCACTTCCTGCTCAGCTCAACGTGACCGTGATAGGTTGTTTTAACCTTTCCCGCTCAAAGTCGGTTCCCGAACGGGTAGCGATGGCAGTATAGAATGGTACGGGTTGCTCCACGGGGAGGGGGGGGGTATGGTTTGAGGTGACGTGCTTAACATGGCGGGCTCCAGGGGATCGGCGTGGCACGGTGGGCTGGTGAAGTGGCAGTCCCCCATCCATGGTTCTGGGGTTCTTGGTAGGTTTGGACCGCCGAGAGCTTGTTCTCTCTGTCCCTAGGTTGTGTCAAAGATTGGGTCAGTGGCATGTCATGTATGTATGTACCTATGTCGTCACAAGAGTAGCCCGACAAGGTACCCACCTCACCCCGTAGCAGGAGTTGCTTTCCGGCTGGAGTTTGACACTGGACAGCGCGCACCTGCTGTTGGATACGAGACTTGTTCAGGCTGATCTCCTCTTGATGATTCGAGAAAGCCACGCCCGTGCCTGTCTCCGACCCGGTCTGCTCAGGAGAAACGAGGTGTGCCAGTCAGGCCCATCTCGGCCCGCTCCTTGAATCGAAACAGCCACCCAATCAGACTTTCCAGCTTGTGATGTCGTCTTCTCTGCCGTCTCTCCTCGGTACTCTGGACCGGACGGTTCTCAAGGAGGCGGTTTTTGGTTGCCGGCCTGGTCAGGTTGCAGGTTAGGCAACTAATCTATTGCCGAGCTACAGGCGAGTGGCCCGGAGAGCCCGAGGGCCTTGCTTTGCTCCGAAGCGTATTGTGAAGACATGTTGTCCGATGTGATTACCGGTTCGAGGTTCCCTTCTGCGGCATGTGGCGTATAGAGTGGCTCGCTCGGTGTTCGATATCGTGTCGAGATAGGAGGTTTCTGGTGTGTGATAGTAGCCCTGGAATGTTCATGCATCCTTCAATATTGCTCCATTAGCTGGAGAGGAGCCGTGGGCGGGACCTTGAGCATCTCGACGAGCTGATCGAAGGTTCTTCTTGCTGCGGTTTCCAGAATCAGCAAATATGTCTCCAATCTCGGAACATACCCAGCAACCCTCCTGCTTTGACAGACCCGGGACATGGCAAGGAGGTTGCGGCATACAGCCTGTCCGGGATCAGCCCATGGAGGTCCCGCCTTATCTCGAGCATTATGCCCAGACATTAATCTCCCGGCCATGTGTTTTTGACTCCAGAAGCTTCCATTATGGACGTGGAACACGTGTAGGATCCCAAAGTCCACTGCTGATGGCCCAGTATAGCCTGCCATCTCTCCTTGGGCAGGTGTCTCTCGAGGATTTCCCAAGGCTCTGCGCCTGTGATCTATGGAGAAAGGGAAAAGATGGGCAGCTGGAACCTTGGGTGCGGTTGGAAGGTGGACTGCGGTCGCTCCTCTTTCTCTTGAACTTGTACATTCGGCACGCGCGAGGTAGGATCGTGATCAGGTTATGGCAAGTCCCGCTGTTGGATCTCGAGTACTTGGCCGGTTTCAGACCTTGGTGGTCCATGTTGTTCTCGTTATCTGGATCAGCAGCTCAGATGGGGTTGGTGACAAGTAACTAGTCGTCGAGTGTGTAGTCCAACATTGTAGTTGCTCTTGAGCAGAAGTGGGGCCAAAACATAGTCTTTGGGAGCGACCTCTACAAACCTAGGATAGAATGTTACTTAATAGTTACAGTATCAGTTAGAAGGCTTCCGAAACTTTCTTTGAGCAGTGCTGACCTACAATAGCGAAGCTACAACGAAGTGAGGCTATTCGGAGATATCGACGAGTGGATCCCGTTCACCTCGGTGTAGGTTTTCTTCACCTGGCTCGTTTGCGTCTAGGCGCCAAGAGCCATTTGCGCCATCCTGTTGACCCCGCGCACGTGGCTGATGCATCTGAGGCTGACAGGGGGCCTCTCCCTTCAAGCTCTCAGGTACATACTTAATGGGGACTGTGGAAGAGTTTCTGGAGAAACTTCCCAGTCAGAATAGAGGATATTTTACTGACACTGGAGGATATTGCCAGATATCTATGACAGATTGCAGCACAAAATTGTCTTTCAGGAACTTGCAAGCCAGAGAAGCAAACAGAGCAACAGTTCATCTGTCCTTGTCTGCTTAGTCATTTCATAGTGGGTTCTTGTGCCCCTCCAAAGCACCTGGTGCTTGAGTTCGGTGGCTGCTGTCGTAGACATAAAGAAGCCTGAAGGGAATATAGGAAACGTCAACCCTTCGACAACCTCGCCTCTTCTTGACACAGGCAGCTGTGATTGCGACAACTTCTTCCATGATATATACTACAAACTAATCACATTTTGACATTGGACTTGCTCTGGTTCCATCGTCTCTTGCTCTTTGCTTGGGGTTGACTCTCGGACAAGCCCTGGCTTAGCTTTGGAACACCATCTCGCTCCACAGCGCTCCTTTTCTGCCCAACAGCTGTCTTTTCAACGGCGTCCGGTTTGGCGGCACATCTCTTCGTTTTTTCTTAAGATACCCGGTTCAGTACCATTCCCAACCCTTACGACCAGAAATACCAACGTCTCGCTCCGTCCAAAACTTTACGGAGCTGTTGTGGCCACAAGTCCTATTGCGTTGGCTTCCATCAATATCGAGAGCCGAACCCCGTATACCTGGCCCCAAGCAAAGGTCTCACATACTGTCTCTGCGGCCCCGTCGACATCTAAGCAGCTCGAAGTGCACTCGGACCGTGTGTTCTGCATCTCCAGGTGTGGTAACGGTCCCTGTAACTAATCGTTCCGGAGTGTCTGGTCTAGGAATCTCCATTTTCTACCTGGAGATTCCGTTTCCGCTTGGCCTCCTGACATCTGGCTATTGTGCCCACTCAACCTCGAGCTGGAACAGTCCTCCAGACTACCCTGCAAGGGAGACTGTTGTCACGGTGTCGGTTCTTGGGTGCTCGCTCGAGATATTTCTTTGACTGTAGCAGTGGGTGTAGTCTTTGGCTTCCAGAGTAGCCCACCTCGAAGACGTCTGGGATTCCATACCTCGTGGACAATCCCTCGGCCAAAGATAGAGAGTCTCAGGTCTCCTGTTGTTACCCATTCACAACACTCCTGGATCTATCATAGTTCCAACTGGGCCTGTTTTGTTAGGCTGCTTGCTTGGATAGCACTCGAGGTGTACACTCAGGCTGTCATCTCAGCTAGCTCCTGCCCACATCTGAACTACAACGCGGCGTGCTTTGGCTACCTACCTACTCCTACCTGGGATACATTTCCATCACCCTCACCTTTCGACTTTCTTTCTCCCAAGGTCATCCCCATCATCATCGAAACACCACGCTTCCATCATCAATATCCGCTACCCGGAGCCTTCAACCATCTCTAATCTATTTGCTCTATCATTTACTCGATTTTTTCCATCGTTATCTCGGCCCACTTCAGGGCTAGACGCCGACGAGGCTTCAAGCCAGAGATTCTACGGTCGAGAAGAGGCACATACTGGTCCAAGGTTTGTCTCTCCGACCCAGTAGATGCCCTTAGAACCACACAGGATAGAATCTAACGACTCAACATAGGTCTAATCCTACCCAAAGCAGCCCCTGATCGTCCTCTCTGGGCCCCCACGCAACATGGCTTCTCCTACCGAGGAGGAACAGAAGGACACCTCCTTGCTCGACGGAGCGGAGTGGACCATCTTGAGTGCCTCGTCAGACGAGAAGAAGCTCCAGGAAAAACTGCGTGTCTATCTTTGCCCGATTCTTCTCAAAGCTGGAAGCCCTCATCTTCGCGTCCGCAACAAGGTCATCTCAATATGCGGAAACATCAACAGGCTTATCCAGTCCCCTACGTAAGTCTTGCCCTGCTGGAGTGCGTTTCCTGCTGTTCTACTCTCCACTTGAGCCTCGAAAGGGGCCAGTCCGCATCAGGGCTTGATGCTACTGAGTTCATCACCATTTTGTGATATATCCTGCTCCCCTCAATTATCAAAAGGAAGTCCTTCTCACTATCCATGGTCATCTCCTCCAGCCCACTCAACGCTGTAACCTTGTATGCCATCGAGACCACGGGCTGTGGGCAAGAGTTACAAGCGTTGCTCGAGTGTGACTGGCGTCCCCTGATTGTTCCAGCATAGAACTCAAGCTGACACCTTGGCAGAATTGTGCTCCCAGTTGCGTCTCTCCTGGATCAGTTCAAGCAGACTGATTCTCCCTTGATCAAACACTTTGACCTGGTTTACATCCAACACAGTGTTGCGAGGCTTGAACGTCATGAGCAACAGCAGCTAGTGCCCAAGGCGCTGAAAGACATTAGAAATGGGTCCTCAGCTTCGCTCAGCCAGCTGTTCAATGTCATTCTTCGTTTGCTCTCCACGATCAAGATCCCTTCAAGAGGGAGCCAAGAAGATGCCGCCTTTCGAGAGGCCATGGGGCTGTCGAACCCCGAAGACGCAAAATATGTTGCTGAATGGCTTGGCAAGCTCCTCCTATTGCCCGCCAATGCCTCAGCCGAGAAGCCAGCTCCTGGCTTGACAGAAGCGGACATCAGCTTTCTGACACTTGCTGGAAAGAAGGACACCTGGAACCCTTCTGGTGGAGGGCTGAACTTGCCAGAGACGCGCATTCTTGCTGCCAACTTCCTGGCCAGTGGTGCTTTTACCGATGTTGAGCGCTTCATCCCCGCCCTCTACGCAGCGTCTAGCACGGATTACCGCATCTCCGGAGTAGGAGAGGATCTGCTCAAGAGAACCTCGGTCTCCTTGGAGGACGAGAATCTTGTGCGCAAGCTCTATGATGCCCACTCCAAACTACAACCTCCCTACCGGATTCGAATCCTGGGGATGCTCAGCAAGTCAGAAGTTGCAACCACCTTCACAGATGAGGTTCTTGCGGTGTTCAAGCGTAACGTGGACCTCGAAAGCAACATTCAGAGCCAAGATCCAACTTACATGGACATTGACCAACGTCCTACGGCACCAAGGTCTTCTGGCCTGGAGCAGACCAAACTCCACCGAGCCCTGTTTGAGTTCATCAACTGGGTAGCTCGTATCGGCCCAAGCAAGACCGACTTCAACAGCATCGGGATGAATCTCATCCAAATGCTCAGACAATTTATCCACTCCCAAGGCTGGCCCAAGCCCGACCGCCAGTCACTTGATGACAGCGTTCTACGTTCTCGAGCCTACGAGACGATTGGCATCCTGGCTAAGGGTACTACAATGGACGACCATGATCGTCTGGGCCTTACTGCCTGGCTTTTCCAGTCGCTTTCCGAGGATCCTACCCCGGATGTGGTTGTGAACATCGACGGGGCGCTGTCCAGCGTGTCAACCTTATTCAAGGCCCCGCACAACGACCTGAAGGTAAACTACGAGCTCCAGTCGATCCTACTCTCATACATGATGCTGGATGATGAGGTGGATGAAGACGTAGTCCGCAGCACTAGACACGCTGTTGCTAAATGGGCCAACAACTGTCTTCCTTTCTCAGACGTTATCGCCCGGTGGATCAACATTGTTGCTGTTGCTGGCCGACTGGACGAGAGAAACGATGTCGTGGAAGAGGGATTCAAGGGCCTGGATCCGTGGACATATCACGCGAATGATGACGAGGACAAGTCAAAAGATCTACCCGTAAGTACCCTCTCTTCTTCTCTTTGCTTGTTTACTCCTGCTAACATATTCACCATAGAAATGGCCAGAGATGGTGGAACAGTTTTTTAAGGCTGAGCAAGTCCCGCGCAAGTCAAAGGCTGATAGTGGTATGGAGATCGATGTCCACCCGCTATTTAGGAACTATTCCGGCGACATGATCCAGGCTTTCCCCATCGCCATTGAATACTGCAAGAAGATCATCTTCCTGACCGCCCTGGCGGATACCTTTGTTTTCGACGCAGGGTGGCAACAGAGACTGGAAGCTCTGATCCAATCTGATCTGGAAACCCGCAACACCATCCGGCATTATCCCGACCAGTTCACCATCAAGGAGGCTGGGCCATTCAGTGACTTGCTCACTGCTGCCTTGGAGGGCATGATGAGAGAGGACACCCCCAAGATCATCGAGTCTTGTGCTCGTTCATTCGTCGACCTGGCCTCATTTGCGCCCAAGGTCATCTTGGCGTTCCTCGCTCCACGCTCTAAAGAGCTTCTCCCTCTCATCAGGTCGAACAAAAAAGAGCTGCGTACCCTTGGGGCGAAGGCTCTGGGCATTCTCGCCGCCCACCCGGCACACCCAGCCAAAACACTTGACGATGTCACCGCCAGCCTTATCGACATCGCCAAGAACTTGAAGACGGCTGTGGGAGCGGAGTTGAACGCGGTGGAGGGCGCGTTTCTAGCATTGGCGCACCTGGCCTCACGGCTGGTGTACTACTCCAAAACCGGCTCTTCAGACCGCGCAAGCAAATTGGCGTCTGTATTCCCCACCTTGGAGGAGGTGGCTTCAGCCACATCCGTTGTCTCGACCCAAGAGACCTTGTTCGAAGCGTGGTCCCAGCTTTGGACTGCTGGGCTTGGAGAGAAGGATCAGGACACCCTGATCAAATCCTTTGTCGACCCCCTCGTTGTCTACGCAAAGAAGGGCAACGAGAAGGCCATTGCTGCCCTGGGCAGACTGGCCTTGTCTCTGCCGTCCGATGGGAGCTGGGATGAGACCCTGGAGAAGATCCTCGCGCACCTATACGCGCTGTACGAGCTGAAGCAGGTGGAGGTGCACTTCGCGGTGGGCGAGGCCATCGCTGCAGCGGTCGCGCGCTGGGACGCAGACGTGGTCCAGCTCACGATCGACGTCGAAACGGCCGGTTCCGACTACTGCGCCCAGAAGCGCACCGCGCAACTGGTGGCAGTCTTGGAGAAGTTGCTTGCGGACTGCAAGACAACCAAGCCATCGCTGCTGAAGGCGTCTGGGATCTGGCTCTTTTGCCTGATCCAGCGGTGTTCGCACCTGGAGGAGGTGCAGTCCCGCTTGCGGCTGTGCCAGGTTGCGTTCATGCGCCTGCTCAGCGCGAGGGACGAGCTGGTCCAGGAGACGGCATCGCGTGGCTTGGCCTTGGTGTACGAGAAGGGGGATGCCGGGCTGAAGGGCGATCTGACAAAGGATCTTGTTGCCTCGTTCACCGGGTCTGGGCCGCAGATCAAGGTGGAGGAGGAGACGGAGCTGTTCGATGCGGGTGCCCTGCCAACTGGGGATGGCAAGTCCATCACCTCCTACAAGGACATCGTCAGTCTCGCCAACGAGGTTGGAGATCCCAGCCTGGTCTACAAATTCATGTCCCTGGCCACCAATGCGGCCGCCTGGACGACGAGATCGGCCTTTGGAAGATTTGGCCTCAGCAACATCCTCTCGAGCTCCGAGGTGGATCCCAAGCTCTACCCAAAGCTGTACCGTTACCGCTTTGACCCAAACACCAATGTCCAACGGTCGATGAACGACATCTGGAAGGCTCTCGTCAAGGATCCGAATGTTGTGTTGGAGACCCAATTCGACAACATCATGGACGACCTGCTCAAGAGCATCTTGGGAAGGGAGTGGCGTGTGCGGGAAGCCAGCTGTTCGGCCATCGCCGAGCTCATCTCCGGTCGACCTTTCCCCAAATATGAAAAGTACTACAAGGACATCTGGGCAGCCGCCGTCAAGGTCGCAGATGACGTGAAGGCCACCGTCCGCAATGCAGCTGGAAAGCTCTGCATGACGCTCTCGACAACATTGGTTCGTCAGCTGGAAGATTCCGGATCTTCGGCCACAGCCAAGAGCATGATGAACGAAGCACTGCCCTTCTTACTCTCGGACAAGGGAATAGAGAGCTCGGCCGACGAAGTCAAGTACTTTTGCGTGAGCACCGTCGTGAAGATCTGCAAGAGAGGCGGAAGCGCCCTCAAACCCTACATTCCCACTCTGATGGTTCATCTTCTCGGCCTCCTGAGCACAATTGAACCAGAAGCCATCAACTATTATTATCAGCGTGTTGGTGAAGCCAACAGGGACAAGCTTGATAAGCTTCGCGCCAATGCTGTCTCACAAGGCCCTCTTGGCGAGGCTATTGAGGACTGCCTACGCAATGTCGATGCCGAAGTCATGGAGCAGTTGGTGTCCAAATTGTCCGAGACCATCAAGACGGCCATAGGAATGCCGACCAAGATTGGCTGTGGTCGCGCTATTTGGACCTTGTCAACCAAGCATGGCATCAACTTCGAGAAGCATGCTCCGGCCTTCCTGAACCTGATGGAGAAGCACACTCTGGATCGCAACGATGAGGTCAGTCAGGGTTACGCTCGCGCGACGGCCTACCTTCTCCGCGTCGCCCCTGACGCGGCCAAGCAACGCTTCATTGAGAAGTTCATCAATCTTTACCTGGAGTCCGACACCGAAACTCGCAGACAAAAGGTGGCCGATGTGGTCCTGGCGCTGTCCAAGATTTCACCAGATCACTTCAGCGCGTTGGAGACCTTGCTCATCCCGTTCAGTTTCCTCGGCAAGCATGACACAGACGAGTACACACAAAAGGCGTTCAAGGAGGTCTGGGACACACACGCTGGTACACACCTGAGCGTGACCAAGTATCTCAAGGAAATTGTCTCCCTGGCGGAGAAGACTTTGTCCACTGCTCAGTGGGCACTCAAGCACGGGGGAGCCCTTACCGTGGCCGATGCTGCCGAGTCCGTGGCAGGTGCCAAAACCGTCACGCATCACGTCAATGTCGACCATGTCAAGACCCTCTGGCCTGTCTATGACAAAGCCCTGGTCCTCAAGACCTTCCCTGGCAAGGAGAAGCTCCTCGAACCATTCCCCAAGTTTGTTGAGCTCAGTAAGGAGCTGCTTGAGAAGGATGACAAGTTGGCTGCTGCCTACAAGAAGGTTGCGATTCGTGAGGCCAAGCGCAATAACGATGCCTATCGCCCCCACGCCTTTGAGTGCCTCTGGCGTGTGGCCGCTGCTTGGGATGGATTCGGCGACATGCTGCCCGACATCAAGACCATTGTCGCACCTTACCTGGATGTCGAGGAGGACAACAAGGACGAGGACGCGATGGACGTGGACACCCCCGCTTCCCACACCAAGAGCAGTCGCGGACTGGACCTGAAGACTGTAACCAAGTGGAAGGCGCTCGAGGCTCTTGCGAAGGGATACAACCGGTCCAACATGAGCAAGGACCCCGCTGCAACCCTCAAGGAGGTTATCACCGCCATCGAGTCGATCGATCCCAAGTTTAAGCCTGCCCAAGTATTCACCACGAAGCCGTACATCACGCGACCCGAGTTCGACGTCATCCGCAAGACATACTGGTACGAGTGCGCCAAGGATCTGCTGGAGGCTGCCGCCGCGGCAGGCACGGCTGGCAGTGATGCTATCCCGATCATCCGATGGCTCCTTTTGACCCTTGATCTTGACACCGAAGACACCGGACTGGAGTCACAGCGGGTCGCGAGAGCCAAGGCCGTCAAGAGCGCCATTCAGCTGGGCAAGATCACGGCCGAGGGAGTGGAGTTCAAGACGACGGAGCTGGGCAAGGAGATTGAGGGGTTGGTCACGAGCGCCATCGAGAAGGAGAGGTCGCTGGATGTGCAGAAGGAGTGGAAGGAGTCCCTTAGGCTGCTTGAGTAGGGGCATCACGATATCACGCCATTGCTTCCCTTCACGACGGTTCGGAATTCATGACATTATTCGGGGCCGATGACAGTCGTTCGGCTCATGAGACATGGACACATGCAATTGCTTGTTAACGAGGAAAGGAAAGTCACAAGGAAACATCGTTGATTTCATTGGGGAGAGAACTGGGCAGTTATTGGCAATGCTTGTCTCAGAAAGAACGAGCATGCTCATGGTGGTGGAATGATGGGGCGAATATCTTGCGATGTTTCGAGGGGTGGATATTTGTTTTAGGATGTTCTAGATATATACCTGGCTATAGCACACATACAATTGCATAGAATCAATGACATTACTCTGGAGATTTCTACCAATGCCAAGTAAACAGTCCCTATGGTGGTCAAATTGCAGGTTGATGTTGGATGTAAGAGTCAAAGAACCCTAACCCTTTCACTAATGCCAAGAGATCGGGAGCGCACGGGTTGGGATGATCCGCCGTCGGTCTTGCGTCACAGGTCCGTCCAGTCCCCTCCAAACAAGCCAAACGAACTCCTCCCCCCTCGAAGCTCTCGACAGGCACCAAGCAGCGATACGCGTTCAGTGGGAAAATCTTATCTTATCTCTCAGAGACTAATTCCACCACTTCCCACCGTGCTCTGTGAGACTGCCTCAGCGCACCAAACCAGACCACCACAAGCCAGAAGCTCAACGAAAGAGCGACGCGGGGCTGGATCCATCCCACTGTCCATCTCAAACCTCAACTTCCACTTCCACCTGGGCACTCTTGCCTGCCTTCCGAACCATAACCCACGAGCGGTTCCCACCTGCAACACCCAGCCACGCCACCCCCGTGCCAAAAACCTTTTTCCTTCTGCAGCTGCGCCCAACTATTCCTGCTCCCACACACACTCGACCAACCCACGAGGGCGACTGACCAAACCGATCGACATTGGGCTCTCTCCTCTGCCTGACTTTCCACCAGTCCTTCCTCGAAATTTCTGGCCGATACCCTTCGAGCTTTTTTCTTCCGCAACCAGCACACAACACTTACATCCCAGAATTCTCTTACTCAAACATACACTGGACATACTATCACTCGACTAGGCTCGACACAACTAGACACGCGCAACCATGGACGAGGAGCAGATCCAAGAATTCATTTCGGTCACGGCGACCTCTCATGCCGTGGCCAAGCATATGATCGAGATGTGTGGCGATTCCAGCTCGGCTATCACCATGTGGTTTTCAGACCCCGACCTCCAAAGAACGATCGAGCGGACTGTGTCAACCCCTGCTCCGAGCCGTGCTCGTCCTTCGCAGGGCAGACAAGACGACCAAGGCGTCATCCATATTGACGATAGCGACGACGACATGCAGGACACGGGCCTCGATTCCGACAATGAGGATGTTGCCGGTATTGCCCGTGCCGCTCAAGAAGACGAAGATGCTGCCTTTGCTAGGTCACTACAGGAGCAACTTTACAATCCTTCTGGCGCTGGGGCTGGGGCTGGTGGTGGCCTCGACGATGATGGCGTCAGGGCTCCCATGGCACGTACGACCGAGGTTCTGGTGGCTCCCGGTGGTTTTGAGGATGATGATCATGAGTCCACACTTGCTCAGATTCGTGCTAGAAGGGAACATGAACGAGCAGCCGCTGCAGCGCGTAGGCGCGCTGGAGCCAACAACCCCTTTGCACAATCAGTTTGGTCGGCCGGTGCTCCAGGCGCAGCGTCTAGACCAGCGGGCGCTCCGGTTAGTAGGGCTGATCGCCTGGCCGAGCTGTTCAGACCACCATACGACATCATTTCCGACTTCTCTTGGGAGGAAGCTCGCGACGAAGGCAAGGAGGAGAAGAAGTGGCTTCTCGTGAACCTGCAAGACTCCTCCGACTTCCAGTGCCAGACGCTGAACCGCGACGTCTGGAAGGACCAAGCCATCGTCGCTCTTGTCAAGGAGAACTTTATTTTCCTGCAGTACGACAAGCTGGATCCTTCTGCGGAGCGGTACATCAACTTTTACTTTCCCAACCAGACCCATGAGAACCCCAACAACTATCCCCATGTGTCTGTTATCGACCCCCGCACCGGTGAACAGGTCAAGGTCTGGAGCGGCATCCCATTCCCCTCGGCCTCGGACTTTCACGCTCAGCTTGTCGAGTTTCTTGACAGGTACAGCCTGGCTGCTAACAGCAAGAACCCTGTCACCAAGGCCAAGAGGCCAGAGCGGGTTATTGACTTCGACAGGCTGACGGAGGAGCAGCAACTCGAACTAGCGCTTCAAAACAGTCTGGAGGCCGCCACCGGTGGTTCACCACCATCAACCCTTGACGACCCCGACGCCCTCACGCGCTCGACTGGTAATTTGTCTGCGGCGGACAAGGGCAAGGGCAAGGCGGAAGAGCCGACGGCTGAACCTCCCAAGCCTGAATCGGCGTTTGACAAGATTCCATCTGACAAGCCTCATACGGAGCCCGCCGTCGACCCCAAGACGACAACGCGCATCCAGATCCGGCATAGCAATGGCAGGACTATCAGGCGTTTCGGTCTTGACGAAACCGTGGCTCGTGTTTATGAATGGATCAAGGCCGAGCCGCCCGTTGCGGGCAAGGAAGGCGTCCCCTTTGAGCTGAAGACGTCACCCAGTGGCGTGGACTTGATCGACCTCCTGGACCAGACAATCAAGGAGGCTGGCCTAGCTAATGGGACGGTCATGCTTGAATTCGAGAGTTAGTAGGACCCGTGGTCTCGCGATTTCCATGCCTGTTCAGAGAAGATGAGGGAGCATCTTTTGGGGGCAGTGGATCACTATGCAGAGGCACGTGCCCAGCATGCAGAGTCGTTAGCCTCTGCGGGACCGTCAACTTCTGCAGAGCGGATTGTCTTGGTGGAAGATATGAAGAAGGAGCTTACAGGTGCCACCGCAGCGATTGAGGAGGTGAGCAACTTGTTATTGAGGTCCATTGGTGAGATCATGGCGATCAGTGAAAAGGTTACACAGATGGTTCTGAAGA
Source organism: Cercophora samala (assembly GCA_030512305.1). Classification (NCBI taxonomy): domain Eukaryota; kingdom Fungi; phylum Ascomycota; class Sordariomycetes; order Sordariales; family Lasiosphaeriaceae; genus Cercophora; species Cercophora samala. The sequence goes on from JAULSY010000154.1 coordinate 56,619, forward strand.
CCGAGAGGTCGAGGGAGGGGAGCCCTTCGGAATGATTGGAATTAGAATATGGGTTGCAGGCCTGAAAAGCAGGGCATAGGTTTTGCTATTCCTTTCCCTTTTTTTCTTTCTTCTAGAGATGGGGGAGGATGAAAATGGCGTAAATAGGAATGGGGCAGTGGTTAATGGGCATTTTTCTTTACTTTTCCTCTTACTCAGCATAGGAGAGGCTGGACTGGCTTTACGGGGGGGGGCATGGGGAGTCGGTTTCTACATGAACTAGGATGGGGATTATGGAGGGAGAGGTTACCTGCTATCATTTTGTTGTGTTGAGCTTTTTGGAGGTCAAAACATGATCAGTGAACAAGATATGCCAAGGCTTTTGGTGCGCTGAAGCGGTGGATTTTGTCCTTAATTAAGGTGAGGGTGATAGAGCGATGGGCGCGAGAAATAGATGACTTTTTTATGCAAGTGCTAGTAGTTTGTGGTGATGTGATTGATGTTTAATCTATATCCCGACTGCGTGGCCAGGGGTAAACTGATAATGAGTTGGTGTCAGTGATACCTACCTACCTTACCAGATCATGACCACGCCACACCATACCACACCACCCACACCACACGACATGCAAGCTGATGGCACAGGATGAAGCAGCTGGTATCCAATCGGTCTATTCCCTTTTATTAATCATGATGCTGCAAATTTTGGTGTGCCACCTTGGACGACTTAGATGCCTTTGATCCACCGTCTTACCAAGCTTGAATAAGGCTGAATCCATTGGTTCTCACACGGTGAGGTGGGAAACACACCTCGGTCGGTAGGCTCACCTCGAGCTGAGCACATATTCGAAACCAGCCAGCGGATTGGATGATTGGTCGGCATGCTCTTGGGTGTGGCTGACTGGACTTTGTGAGAGGATATAAGGGGGGGTTTTACAGTTAAGCTTGGGGAAAAGGGTGAATGAGAGATGTGTATGATGATGATATGAAACTGGCTGGGGTGGTGATGCTGGTTGAGTGAGGTGTGTTGGATGGAATACTGGGTGGGTATATTGCTTTAACTAATATTTCATGGTTGTAGTTCTTTAGGTGGAATTTATGGTTTGTCTTGATGGGTACTAGAACCTGGAAGGATTAAGTCCCCTCTCATACCCAGAGCATCAGCGAGCGGTTGCTATCATGTCTCCTCGCGGGGTGTCAACAGCAACGCCGGTGCCCCGCCAGCTTCTGACATGGTCAACGGGGTTGCAGGCTTACCCCTGACCAGATGTTAGCGTCAAGGCGGGTAGTGCGGGGGGAGGGGCACAGGCCACCGTCCCAAAGATGGCGTAAACAAAATTCCCCTGGTTCTGGGCTGAGCCTTGGGGCTGGGCGGGCAACAGGGCAGCGTGGACGACGCCTAGAACGACGCCATATGTTTTTCCCTTTCAGACGGCAGCACCACAGACCCCACACGTCACTCACTCCCACATAATCGCGATACTTTGAAGGTGGCGGGCGTCATACTCTTGCTGAAGCTTGCCTTGACGTTTGGCCCGTACATACATAGGTACTGAGACAGCGCTCTCGCCAGGTCAAGGCACCGCTGCCACCAAGCAGGCAGAGAGGGCACCTAGCCTGTCTTGGCTGGCTTCCTTTTCTTCTCCTTCCAGTCCTGCCTGGCGGTTGAGAGATGCAGCAAGCAGCACCAGCAAACCGTTGGCCGATTGTCTTTTGCTTCTGACAATAGGAGGCGGGCTATCCAGGTACATTTTTGCATGACCTACCTTACCTAGGTACATACATATCTGTCTACCTACCTAGGTACCTATACAGCCTTGAGTACCTACCTGTCCATTGCGGTGCATTGGCATTTATTTGTGACTTGGAGCGACTCGGTCTCTTGTTTCCTTGTTGCTCCCTTCCTTTACTTCCAACTAGAAACACACAGTACGCATTCCCGATCTCTCTCGACAAACCCGCTTTCCGACGAGCATTTACCACCCTCGAAGAACCCGACCGAACCGATCAATCGCTCCTGCTCGTCGTCCTTGGTAAGCCGTCGTGCTCTCCTGCCTCGGTGGGCTACCCTCTCGACTACAAAGTGACAACCTTCTCTCTCCCTCCGAACCCAACTCCCTCGACTCAAAACCTTTTCTCTCTCTCCCTTACATGCCATTCGCATTGCCGTCGACAACTGGCCACCAATACAGACTGGCTCTCTCCTTTCTTCTCTTGCTCTCGGGAGCAAACAAGCCTTTCGAGAGCATACATTCGATCCCTTGTCTGTCTACAGCAGCCAGTCAGGGCTACCACACATACCGACCTTGACGACGGCGGCATAAGTTCAAGCAAGGGATAATACCACCGAAACCACAATGGCGGAACGTGAATACAACGATCGGGAGCTCTCGCTCGATCCGGAGCTGCTCTACACGCGGGAGTCATGCATTGGAGGGGGCAGCTTTGGCAAGGTGTATAAAGGGTAAATACTACCTATAACAAACTCTGTCACCACTTGGTGTTTTTCTCCATGGGTTGGCTTTGGAGGCTAACGTATATATATCATCACAGGGTGGACAAGCGTACGGGCCAGGCTGTGGCGATCAAGATCATCGACATAGAAAGTGCTGAGGATGAGGTTGAGGACATCATCCAGGAGATCGCCATCCTGTCGGAGCTTCAATCGCCCCATGTGACTAAGTATTACGGGTCGTATGCCAAGGGCGCCGAGCTTTGGATCGTGATGGAGTTTTGTTCGGGGGGCAGCTGTGCCGACTTGATGAAGCCCGGTCTTATTGGGGAGGACTTCATTGCCATCATCGTGCGGGAGCTGCTTATGGGTCTGGACTACCTGCATTCGGACAAGAAGCTTCATCGGGATATCAAGGGTGAGTTCTTTTTTTTTTTTTTTTGCTTTTTGGTTGTGGGATATCGACTGGTTCTTGACTAACTTTGAACGGAAATAGCCGCCAACATTCTCTTGACGTCTAATGGACAGGTCAAGCTGGCCGACTTTGGGGTTTCTGGTCAACTCTCGGCGACCATGACGAAAAAGAACACGTTTGTGGGCACCCCGTTCTGGATGGCGCCGGAAGTGATCAAGCAAAGTGGCTATGATCACAAGGCCGACATCTGGTCTCTGGGCATCACGGCCCTGGAGCTTGCCAATGGCGAGCCTCCCTATGCTGACATTCATCCCATGAAAGTTCTGTTTTTGATCCCTAAGAATCCTCCACCCAGACTTGATGGGGCACACTTCAGCAAGGCCTTCAAGGACTTTATTGAGGTGGTGTTGCAGCGCGATCCCAAGGATCGACCTTCAGCCAAGGAGCTTCTGAAGCATCCGTTCATCAGGCGTGCTAAAAAGACCAGCTACCTGACGGAGCTTATTGAGCGCTACCAGCGCTGGGCTGCCACGCACGAGCCTGAGAAGGAGGACGTGGACGACGAACCGGAGATGCAATACGACAACCAGTCCCGCGCTGCTGATGATGACATGTGGGATTTCGGGACGGTTCGACTGGTTAATGAGCGTGGTAACCTGATCCATAGGCCGGGCATGTTGAGCGCCATGGGCGAGTCGGCAACCAATGCCAGGTCTGCGAGGACGCAAGAAAACTCGGACGACTACGGCGAGCGGCGGAGGGAGGCGAGTCCCACAAAGCTGACTCTGGATACTAAGGATACCCTGAAGGCAGTCACTGGAGCTGGCAATTCTAGGCAGATGTCACCTCAACGGAAGCCCGTCGGTGCCTCTTCTCCAACCAAGGGCAGGTATTCTAGGGAGAACTCGCCCGAGAAGCCGCTGCCCGACCTCAACACCCCTCGCACTTCCTATGCCTCCAAGCCGGCGCCTCGAGCACCTGCTACAAACTCCCCCGAATACGAGCGGGCACTCGCTCAGCAGATCCAGCAGGAAATGGGTGCGCTGCAGTTGGGACCCGGTGGATATTCTCGAGGACCCTCTCTGCAGTCTCGGACGCCCTCGACCCGAGCATCGCCCATGAAGCTGCCAGAGATCCCACCATACCGGGGGGCGCCACAGCAACAGTCCCAAATGCCTCTCCAAAAGATTACGAACCAGCCCACTCCTGTAATGTACCCCGACAATGGTCCCTACAGCTATCAGCAACAGCAGCAGGTCCAACAACACTACAGTCGATACGGGCAGCAGGTCCCCACGCAGCAGCCTCACTCGCCGCTGATCTCAAAGGAGCTGCCTCGCAACCATGGACCCGTCGACCCGGTATCGGGGACGCTGAACTCGTTTCCGTCGCCAGCGCCCGCGAACCCGAACGGGGACCTGGACGCGCTGAACGACGTCATCTTTCCCGCGCTCGAGGAAGCGCTCAAGAGGCGACAGATCAGCCTCCAGCAGCTCTACAGGCCAGAGCCGGGCAAGCCGTTCCCGCCAGTCACGCCCAGCCAGCAGCGGGCCGAGGCGGCGCAGGAGCGGATCCGGAAGATGGTCTACAAGCTTGCGCACGTGTGCAAGGAGATTGACCAGCAAGACAAGCAGGAGCCCGTGGGCATGGGGAAGGAGGTTCCGACCTTTTTGGAGGGTCTGCTGGAGGAGATCTTGGTGAGGGTGGAGCCGCTTGATGAGGAGGAGGCTGTTTGAGAGGGTATCATCCTGGTATCTGGAACAGAGTCGTTCGACATGACTTGGCGAGACCACACCTTTGACATCAGATTGAAGGGATGGACAGCCACAACAACAACAACACATTACCGCATTTACCCGCAGATGTTGCTCGACCAGCTCTTAGCAGACATGTTGGGGATTTTTTCTTGCCAGAAGCATGCTCACATTTTTTGGGCCGACCACTCGGTCATGTTCATGGCATATTTTCGGCATTAGCAGTTGCGATTTTCTTTTTGATCATCCAAAGAGCTTTACACCAACCACCTCTACAGCAAGAAGGGCGGTTAATCGTAGGGATCATCACACTCTAGGAGAAGAAGGAGAGGGGAAAAGCCCCGACTTGCCTTGGCAAGTCCAAGGGGAGGAAGGGGGTAGTATCGAGCGATTGGCATGCATTCACCAGCAAGCAAGCGGACATTATATTTTCTTTTTTTGTTGTTGTGTTGTTTTGGGCTGTGGTTTAGCCGACACATTACATACATACATGGTAGCGAGGGGGGGGAGAAGAAGGCATGGTGTATAGATGGAGAAGATATGGGGGTGAAAACATGGGGGGAAAAGCAAGGTGAAGAGGTAGAAGAGAAGATGAGGATGAAGTGGTGTATAAGGAGTTTATTGACAATGGATGGTTTGCGCGGAGAGCGGGGGGGGGACAAACGTTTTATGTTTTTTCTTTTTTTACAAATACCAATTTTCTTTTTTTGGGGGGGGGAGGGGAGCTGGCAAAAAAGGCATGGCAGTGAGGCATAGTTAGCATATACATAGCAAGAGCGGGTTACCGTAGTCAAATTTTGAGGATTTTTGGGCCGTGAGGGGCTGTGTTGGTCACTTTTTGGGGGGTGTGGTATTTGTGAGTGATGTTGATGTGAGTGATGTCGGTTGATATGAGTGAGTGATGTTGGATGTGATGTGTTCGTGACATAATGTAGGTGGTGTGTATCTCCTGTTCAGGGGTGATGGTGTGGTTGATTGAGTGGTGGTGTGATAAAATATGCCTCTACAGTTAGGTGGGATTCTCGGATAGGTATAAACAAAATAATGCTTGGGGGGTGTTTGAACCTGTAGGTCTGTATTCATCGATTGTGTCAAGGTATAGGGTACTTTGCCCATACGGATACCTCGGTAGATAGTGATAAGACTTTAGGGGGAGATTTAACCATGATACAGATACAGTTTTTGATGTGATGGAAAGCAACCTAGGAAGCAGGTTTGTCAAAGTTGTTTTTATACCGTTGAGGTTTTTAACAGTAGCCTTTTTAAATTGTTTACCTACCTACTTAGAGAGATCGGTTTGAAATGAGTTAAGGTACGGTATAAAGATGTATGATGATGCCCCTGAGAAGGATCTTGATAAAAAGATATGAGACTGTTTTTAGGGGAATATGGTGTGAGACTGTTGGGGCATGTGGTAGTGGAATTATGGATATATTCTTTCTCTTTTTCCTGCTCTTTCTTCATCTTTCTTTTTCATTACGCCGTGAGAAGCAAATTTTGAGGGTCTTCTTCACGATATGTAGGTAAGTTTGCGATATATTCGATGTTCGAGGACAAGATGGGTAGGTTATCAGAAATACTACCTACCTATGTACAACTAACACCTTTGAATGGTCCATGGACAGGTTGCAAGATGAGGAGGGTTGAATTGGTTGTGTTGTGGAGAAAGAATATAGGTTATGTTTGGTAATGGTTAACGGAGAGAGTGACCGTGAGGGTGGTAAGTAGGGGATGATTGGTGTTGAAGGATTGATAGTAAGGTGGTGGTGAAAAGGGGGGATGTGTTAATGTGAGGGTGTGTTAATGTGGCGATGTGAGAATGTGTTGCTTTGTGGCTTTAAAGTGAGAATGTAGTAATATGTCAGAGGATGTAAAGTACGTTAGATACCAGGTTGACCGTCACGTTCACTTTGAAAACATTGTTTTCAATATTTTAGATGGTTCAAATAGTTTTTTGTCATCGCCGGAACTGCCATACATTATCAGTTTACTGACAAAAACACAATTATAGAATTAAACACCGCATATCTCATAATCATCATCATTCATCACCTCTCCTGGCCTCCCCTTAAGCCATGGCCTCCAAACTATCCAACCCAACACTCACATCCACCACCCCGCACTCGACCGTCTGGTTCGCAAACAGCCCCCCCAGGCTCTGATTCCAATCCGGGTTCGTCCACACGTTCACGCTGCAGTCAAGCGTGACGTTCACCCCTCCCGACCCCTTAAACACCGTGGTCGGATACTGCGGATCTTTCCCGTCCCCGCACTCCCAGTCCTGCTTTACTTCCAGTCTGCCAGAGACCTTGTCGAACCGGAACAGAGCGGCCGAGGTGTTGGCTGTGACCGGGCTCAGGTTGGAGGAGGTGGAGGGGGGAGTGTAAAGGCAGGTGAACCAGGTGTCAAAGTAGAAGAATTGGTCGGGGGAGGTGGAGGTTGCGGTGCAGACCTGGTCGAAGGAGGGTCCCAGGGCCGGGTTGGAGAGGTTGAAGGAGAGGTACCCGTCGCCGAGGGTTTGGATGTTGGAGGTGGAGGACCCCGAGAGGGAGATGAGGGAGTGGTAGTCGAAGGCTTTGGCTGTCCAGTTGAGGGCAGAGAGGGAGGTGTCGGAGCAGGATTGGGTTGCGAGTTGTTGGGCAAGAGGGGAAGCGAGAGAGAGGGAGGGGAGGAGGAGGAAGGGAAGGAGGGAAGGGCGTGGCATGTTGGGTGACTAAGTTTGAGGCTCGGCGGGGAGTTGATGGAGGGATGTTGTGGATGGTTGTGGATAGATGTCTGTAGCTGACTTCGGACTGCTTGACCGATGGTGGAATTTAAATCTCGATCGCGTTGAGATGGTGGCCTTTTATTTCTGTTTTATGTTTACTAACTGCCATTGTTGGAGTATATTGTCTTTGAGGTTATGCTGGTGTTGCGTGATCTCCGAAAGGCCTCCCCTCAATACCATCACCTTTGTGCTGTTGATTCTCGGAGCAGCGGAGAAACCGTAGAGTAATACAGCAACCAACCAAACAAGGCAAAAATATCCTTCTCAACTGGTCTGACGTCGTTCTATATCGTGTGCGAGTAGTGGCCAGCGCCGCCCTCCGCGATCAAGGTGCCTCCCGCCATCTCCGAGCTTCGCCTTGGTTAGTTCGGTAGGTAGTCGGCAGGAAGTTTAGATGACCGATGGTCGAGATAGCCGGTCGGAGTCTAGCCCGTGATCAGCCGTTAGGTTGCCTCAGGTGGACTCGAAGCAGCCATGTATGGTGAGGTAACCTGACAGTTGCCCGTATAACAGCACACCCGCCGGCGGACGCTAGAGGTTATGCTTGTACACCTCAAAAGGATATCTCGCGTGACATTGGACCGATGTCGCCAAGAAGAGTGTGGGAGAAAGCTGATAAAACCTTTGTAGAACATGGTCACATGAATCCTTCAGGTCGACGAGGTTGGGAATGACCTCATCGCCCATCCATGCCGCCGTACTTTGCGAGCTGACAACGGCTGTCTGTCTTCGTGTGTTCCCTTTCCTCGGTGCCGAACCGTCAGTTTTATCCGACTCGAGGGAACTGGTCGACAAAGGCTGGATAGAGGCGATTCTCGAAGTGGCATCCTGTTTCGCTGTGATGAAGATGGTATTCTTTCAAGATTAGCGAGACCCCTCGACGTCCCAGTCCCTCGTCTCTGTTCTCCTGTCCCAAGCCCATTCCTAAATATTCTCCGATCACAAAAGCAGCAAAGGAGGACGATGACGTCGTGAGACAGCTTGTGTATATACATGGGTCCTTTTGTATTCCTATCTACTACCTAAGGGAGCACATGTCTAGGACATGCTATCCCTAGACCCACCCAACTACTTCTCCCTCTCAAAGCTGGTCAACGAGCTTCTGAGCAGCATAGTCAATGTTTGTCCCGAAAGTATCTGGCTTGGCCTGGATGTAGAGCACTCCATCCTCCACCACAACCTCACCGTACGAGTCGTACGTAAGGGTATCCACGATGCGCAGGGCGATCTCGTTCTTGCTGACAGCCTCCAAAAAGCCCTCCTGGATAAGCTCGTCCTCTCCAACCTTTTGGTACTTCATCTGATAAGCCAAGCCCTCAAAATACTTCAGGGTGAAGTTGCCCAGGCGTTCTTGCCAGTCCTCCAGACTGGGCTTGCTCTCGCTGAGTTTGGCGAAGTTGGCCTCGAAGTTGGGGTTGATCGTGATCTCGTCCACACTCTTGCCGAGAAGGTCAGCGATGTCCTTCTTGACACCGGCAATGGCGGGTTCGTAGTCCTGTCTGATGCTGTTGCGGGCATGGAAGCTGAAAGGCTTGTCACTGGGAGCAGCGTTGAGTGCGGGCAAAAGGCTGTTTTCTTGCAAGGCGTAATCGACGTTGGTACCGAGGCATGTCTCGTTGAACAGAATCCGCAGCTTGCCATCCTTGATATCGCAGCCGTTATACGAAAAACGGGCAGGGTCCTGGTCCTCAACCTCGAGGGTCAAGACATGAGCATGGGCAAGGTCGTTGATCTCTGCGGCGAATTCACTCCCATATTTTCCACTCAGATACTTGATCTGGTAAATGGCACCATCGACGTATGCCTTGATGCAAGAACCAAGGTTCTCCTTGGCGTAGCCGTCATTGTGATAGGGCCAGATGGCCTTGGGGTCGGCGTCAACAGTCCACTCGGTGCCAAGGAGTTCGGACAGCTGCTTCTCAAGGTCGGCCTTGTTGCTGTCCCACTCGTCTCTGACTTGTCGGTTGTTAGTAAAGCGAGCAGAGGAGAGAATTGTAAATAGCGTTGAATGACTTACCATTCTTGCGGACGGCAAGCGAAAGCTTCTCAGCAGGAGGAAGAGGGGCCATGGTGTCTGATATGTTGGGTGTTGGGACCAGGAAGAATGCGGTATAGAGTTCAAGATTGGTAAGGTAGGCGAGGATGTTCAAGATGCTGCTGAAGATGTTGGGCTTTCTGGACAGGCGGAAGTCCCCCTTTTATATCCAGAAATCTCGTCGACTCTCATTCTTTGCCTACTCACCCCCCTCCCAGTAACCGAGCACGCAACTTCCGGGGCTTGGTGGTACCCTAGGCCACGTTCTGTCGAGCGACGGAGGTTCGTTCAGCCTCACTGGAGTTGTTGCAGAAGCTCGCTTTCCAAAACGTTGACCGCCCTGCTTGTGGAAATGAGTTGTCGTCCCGCTTCAGGTTGCCGACTCTAGCGCCCAAAGTCGATGCTCTCAGCTGCAGAAAGGTATCGTTTGGGGTTGCTTGGAGCCCTGCATGGTCAGGGACGCAACCGATGGGAAACAACAAAGTTGAGCTGTATATTCCCCTGTTGCTCCGAGAAAGGCAACCTTGCCTCTCTCCTACATGCAATATGACATTTAGTTTGTTGAGGTTTGTTGACAATAAGATGGGATTCCTCAGTGCGCCTTGCAGATCGCCCTTTGATGCCAAGCCATCCCCGCGCTCAGCTCTGGCGCCTCGTGCGCCTTCAGGGGGTTGCCAAGTGTGCTGCCTCCCTCTTGGACGGGTAGCGAGTTCGTGGCATCAAAAATGTGGTTAAAAGAGACGAACAACGCACGCCTCGATGTTCTTGTCGGCCAGAATCAGTAACCGGTGCGAACCGCAAACTAGCAACCATGCCCTCGATGTGAGTAATGCCATGCCGTCGACGTTTTGATAGACGACCCTGCCTGTCGCTAACTGGTGACGACAGACCGCTCAAAGCCCAAATCGGAATCCGTGACGTGTGGAAAAAGGAAGATGGCGCACTTCAGACAACGATCAAGAAGCTGGAAGAAATCCTAGGACACGAGGTGGACGCAGAGCCGGAATGGCATCTCCTGATTGCCGAGCTTGACTCCTATTACCCCGACAAAGGGAATCTTGTGGCTATCGTCACCGAGTGCGTTCAAGTATGGGTCAAGAGCATGATCGAGCTCTTGGATGACTCTGAGCACGAAGCCTGGGGAGAGCAGTTGCTGGAAAAGGTCCCTTCCCGCTTGCGGCTTTTTGTGGTTGTTGCAGACTCGGACAAGGGCGCCACATCGTGGTCGGAGCAGCGACGTGGATTCGTCGTCTCTCTTCCCAAGAAACAGGTCTTTCAGCCTACCGAGTTGTTCCCCATCTTCCGTGGCCACCTGGTCACTTGCTTCGATACCGACAAGAAACAGACAGAGCTTCCGGTTCGAGATGCTCAAGTGGCTGGGACACCTGCAGATGACTGGGCAGAGGTAGAGGTGAACGTCGATTCCTCCAAGCCGCAAGCAAAAGTCGAGTTCCTCCCCAACGCAGCCTCTCTACCAGGCCCCGATCAGTTATTTCTTCGACCACCTTATTGCCTGACCATGACGGCGAGCACCAAGAGAATCGAGTTGCACTGCAGCCACAGCCCTACCCTTCAGTTCCTTTCCGATTATCTCCGACGCTGGTGTCGGGTCAACCGTCACGATACCACCAATCCCCCAGCTGTTCAGATAACGCTCCATCAGTCGGCGTTTGGGTTGGGCGAAATGTTTAACTCGCTCGTCCTGAGCACGGAACACGCCCGGTACACGAACGAGTTCCAAGTGACAGCGCCCATGGTTGCTGCTTTGATCGAGGGTGTGCTGGGATACGAGCTGTTGCCGACACAGGGAGGATGGAGCTTTCGGAGGGATGTTGAGTTTAAGACGCTGTGACTGCAGCCGGCGCTGGGTGTTGGGGAAAGCTTGTATTAGAAGGGGCGACGTTGAACCAAGTGTAGTGGCATGTAGTGAACTTCCAATCAATAACCTCAACCAATTAGCCGTCGCCCGGCTAGCTCAATCGGTAGAGCGTGAGACTCTTAAGGAGTACTCCGAAATCTCAAGGTTGTGGGTTCGACCCCCACGTCGGGCTCAATTCCCGTCGCAGACGATACTTTTTGATACTTTTTCACAGTTTTTGCTTGGGCACTTGCTCGGTCTGGTCCTGGTGTTCCGTTTTTCGTAAATAGGGTGCCGGGTTATTCCCCGCGAGGCTAGTTCTCGAATTACTTAAGATGTTGTAAAGAGGCCGAAGACATACACAGTATACCAAGAAGCGAGGTTTTGCGGGGTACAGGCCTGAGGCAGGATAATGTCTCGTCTGAGGTTCGTCCGGACTGTCACCCAGGACCTTGCCTGCCGCCACCGGTTTTCTTCGATTGGCCAATTGGACAGCTGTCAATGTTCAGGTTTGGAAAATGTGACATGTGAGGCGGAGACATGCCTAGTTACCCACTCACTGTAGTCAAACACTTGGGAATATGTGTGTGTAAATAGAGATAAAGATACGCCGTTACAGCTGTGTTAGCAACCGCCATGATCAATCGTTTGCTGCAAGGCGTTGGTTGATATGGTTATGGATCTGGGGTCTTGGCAGACGATTCCAAACCCGTAGCTTTCCGTGGCGCCGACGTTGCAGACGTCACAGAAGGGAAACCGTGCCCCACCCGCCTTGCTGCACTAAAACTTCTTCGCCTTAGCGCACTGTTGCTGAACAGCGCCGAGACCCACCCGGCCGGGAAGATGTGTCAAATCCAATATGGGGGTCAAAAAGTGCTTAATTCTGGTATTGTACGAGGGAGAGAACCGGGTGGCTAGTTAAAGCCGAACCTAGTGGCTTAGGTCCTATTACTAAAGTATTAATTTCCTAATAATAGGTCCCTTTAATTAATTTAATATATCCTTTAACCAACGCCTTATTTAAGGCCGTTAAGTTTTTATTTCTTAACTTAAACCTTATAATCCTCTATATTCTTTTATCCTATAATATTATTATTATTTCCGTTACTTTATAATATTTATCGGCTTTTTTATATTAATAGTTTTACTTTTTATATTTTCCTTTAACTTTTTTATTACCTTTACTTTTTTTTATATTAAAGTTAATTTCCGGCATTATTTTACTATTATATTATCCTTTTCCTCTTATAATAATATTAAATTTAAATCCTTTAATTTTTTCTTTTAAATCTTTTTTCTTATATTTTTAATTTTAATAAAATCCTTAAATTTAATAAACTTATTAACCGTTAAGGCCTTTATTAAATTATT
>JAULSY010000155.1:0-68432 GCA_030512305.1 Cercophora samala
CTATATTAATTAATATTTATATAATAATCTTAATATTATTATTCTCTATAAAATACTTATAAAGGAAGGACTCTCTATTTATATAATTAAATATAGGAAATCCTTTTTATTTTATAATTATTATAATAGTTTATTATATTAATACTATTAATATTTCTCTTAAAGGAAAGACCTTTTTATTTAAGGTTAATTATTTTCCGATTATTTATTTTTAAACTTTTTATTAACTTAACTTTTATTAAAGGTAGTCTTAACTTAAGTATAATAATTAATAATAATTTAAATATAAGCCTCCCTTTCTTTTTCTTTTTCCTCTTTATAAAGGTACTTATTAATTATATAGCCTTACTTACGGTATATAAAATAGTAACTTTTAACGATAAACTTACAGAGTTTTTTTAATAAAGTACGGTTTAAAAGTTTAAAAATACCGATAAAAAATAAGGTATTACTAATAATAATAGTCTTATTTAAACTATAACCTTTCTTCCGGTTATAATAATTACTACTTTTATTACCGAAATTAAAAAAGGTAAATATACTTTCTTTATCTTTAACTTTTTATTCCTTAATTTTATAAATATTATTAAAATTATAAACTATTTTAATATAATATAGAATATAGTCGTTAAAGTCGATAGTAAGGTTTATATAAATATAATTAATATTTATTTAAAAAGAAGCCGATAGTTTTTTTTTAAACTTATATTTCTATTTCGATTTAAATTTATAGATTTTATTAACAAGGCGGACAAAATTATTTTTAAATATAATAAAACTATTATTAAATTTATAAGTAAACTTTTAAAATTCCTTTTTAATATTTTCGACGTAATTAAAGTCGTTATATTTATTATATAGGTAAATTATAAGGGCCTTATAAATAATAAAGCAATTAAAATAGTCTTTATAAAAGTAAGGCTTTAATATATCGGCTACGTTATTTATAAAACGGCTTTATATATAAATATATTTAATATAATTATTATTAAAGTAATTAACGTTAACCTTTATTTTATTTTTTATTTATCGGTATTATATATAAAATTTAATAGTATTATTTAACTTCTTAATATATTATAAAGGTAAAGGGTTAACTTTAATACTTTTATTATAAATAATAGTAAAAAGGGTTTTAAAGGAAGCGGGAGTATTATTATAGTTTAATATTATTATTTTAGTTATAATACGTTAAAGCCGGGTAATATTTTCTTTATATTTAATAATTTATTATTAGAGATTTATTACTTTAATAGTAATTATTATAGGTTAAATAATAGTAGTTATTTAAACTTTATTAAGGTTAATTTATACTTTAATTAATTAAACCTTTAAGTAGATTTTATTACTTTTAAATTAAATAATTTCGGTATTTATTTTACAGAAATTTTCTATAGTTTAAACGAAATTAATTTCGAGGTTAAAGAGGGCGATAGCGGCTTTAATAGTATTTTTTTTATTAAAGGTAGGCTTTATTATTATTAACTTATTTTAAAATTAAATAACCTAATATAGTATTTCGGCTTAAATATTAATAGTATATTAATTTTAATCGAACTTTATAACGATAATATAAAGTTTATAAGTCTATTACTTTAAAGCAATAATTATTAAAACGTAAATCTTTATTTTATAGAAGAGGGCCTCAAAAGTTATTTTAAATATTTTTTTAAAAATAAGAAAGTTAATAACTTCCTTTATAGTAAAGGCTTGATTTTTAATATTAAAGACGTAAAAAGGAAAACTTAAGCTTTTAATAATGGTATAACGATTATAGTAATTAATTATATTTTAAATCTTTTTTATTAAGTCGCTATAAAAGTCTATATAATTTAAGATTAAAGAACGTTTAATAAGGAGTTAGTCGGTAATATCCTTATAAAATAAATTAAGGATTTTATCGGTAAAGTTAGGTTAATTTACTTAGTTTAAGTTAATATTATTATTATCGATAATTTCGGTATTATCGTTATTATTATAAATAGTAATTATATAAGTATTACTTTAATAAAAAGTCGTAAGCTTTTCGGTTTAAATATAAAGTAAAAAGTCGCGACCGATTTTATTTTCTTTCGGTAAGTCTTATTTAAATAAAATAATATCGAATTTAGCCTATTTATATATTACTTTAATATATTTATTTACCTCGGCCGGATTAATCGGTATAGTAATAGCGTTTTTGTTTAAGGTTTCTATTTTTAGTTTATTACGTAATTAGTAACTTAATTGGGATATAGTATCGTAGGTCGCTTAATTATAACTTACATTAACCTTATTTTTTTTAATATTAATTTAAGTAGAATTTTATATTTTTTAGAATAAATAGGGCGAGATTAAAATAATATAAAGGTAACGTCGTACGTAAGGTAAAGGCTTGAGTAAGTGTAGGTTAATTTATAGGATTTTAATTTAAAAAATAAAAGAAGTAAAAGATTATAGCCCTATAGCGTATATAGTTAAAATAATTATTACTAGAGAGCAACCTCTATTTACTATATTAGGTAGGCGGTGGGGCGTGGTAGTATGGAACTAGCTAGCGCCGTGACAGGACTTTAATATAATATAAGTACTATTAAGAGAGTTAATAGTTATAATATTATTACTAGGCTCCGAGAGCCTAATATTTACCCGGGCGCGTTTGGCCAGGACTTTTTTTTTAATTATTAAGATAATATAGGTAGTATTAGTGCTAGAGAATTATACTACGGAACCCTGGTACTGTGGTTTAAGCGGGATTTAGCGTACGGCGTAGCCGGTCTGCTTAAGAATAGATTTCGGTTTCTTATAACTAATTAAAAATATAGCTATATAAAGTAGTTTAAGGGCTTTCAGAAGTATAAAAAATTATATTTATAAGGCTATTTTAGGTATTAATATTATTATAAAATAGTAGTGGCTGGTAATTTTCTATGGACCCTATCCCTTGGCTGGTGTAGGTGGGTGTGGCGCTAGGCATTAAAAATTTACGGAGCGGAAGCTGTGTATTGTAAACAAGACTTCCGTTAAAAGATACTTTTTTTTGGCGAGCGAGACTACTCGATAGCCGCTTGGGCCAATCGAACCAGAAATAATTAGCTTTATTAATCGAAGCATTTTATTAATATTAACTTACGTACTATCCGCATAGAAAATTCAAAGGATATATAAAAACCTTTTTAAATAGGGCTATAAAATTATATAAATTATATATATACGGTAGCGGATGCGGGGAGAATATATTTCAAAGTACGAAAGTTTGGGTTTTTAAAAATCTGGCGTACGGCTATCGAAGGGGTGTGATGCTGCCAAAAAAACTGGTCTTTAGGCGGAAGTCTTGTTTGCAACGCACAGAGTCTTGTTTGCAACGCACAGTGGCTCTCTCACCCCTCCAGTCCACTGGTTCAGCAACGGCTGAAACTGCTGCCTTTGCTTGTTTCCAACTGTCCAAACAACCCCATCCACCAACCTGTCCTCTAGCAGATCCCCCAACGCCCCCAAAAACATCACCACCTGCTCCGTCGGCAACGTAATATGCGTTCCAAAGCAAACATACACCACCCTCCTCTTTTTTTCTCTTTCATAAAAACCTCGTAACCCGTCATCCAGCCCAGGCCACTCCTCGGACAAGATCGGCCCCACAGCCTGCAAAAGCGGCGGGCAATCCTTCGGCGTCTCCAACCCCCAAAAGCTATTCACCAGCGCCAGGTAATCCGGCTTGCCCGCCGTGACACCAGCCAAGGGGTAGTTCACCCCCGCCTCCCTCCTCATCTTCTTCACCCACCTCAGATACGGCACCACCGTCGTCACCGCCCTCAGCGGCCTCAGCCCCGCCCTGATCCTCTGCCACACGGTCGCCCTCTCCGAAGTCAGCGCGTCGACTTGAAAACCCGGGATCCCGGGGATGTGCCCCGCCGCCACCATCCCGTACGGCATCTGCGGCCAGACCATCGCGACGGGGGTCCCAAACTGCTTTTGCATGTCCCTCGTCGCTTCCACAAAGAAGTCGGTGACGATCACGTCGGGGGAAACGGCCTTTGTGATGCGGAGGAGGTGGGTGTAGTCGGACGTCCAGAAGGCGTCGACGGTGTACTTTGGCGCAAAGTAGCTCTTGTAGTCAAGGCGGATGTCGCTGCTTTGGAGGGCGAGGTAGTGGGCTTCCTCCTGTTGGTGGGTTAAGGGGTCGCCCATGGGGTGGATGTGCGAGGGGGGGATGAAGGCGTAGGAGGGGCTGGCGAGGATCCATTTCTCTTGGGTTTTGTGAGTCGCGAAGTGGATGGTGTGGCCGCGGGAGGCGAGGAGGCGGCCTAGTTCGAGGACAGGGGCTGAGAAAGAAGGCGGGGTGGTTAGAGTCTGATGGAAGAGGTTGTTGGTGGTGAGAAAGAAAGCTTACCGGCGTGTGTGAAGCCGCCTGTCCCGGTGACGAGGAGAACGGTGCATTTGGTGAGCGTTTCGTCTGGATTTCGATCGGCCGACATGGCTGAGAGCAGGCGGGCTTTGCAGCGGTTGTTTGCATTGCGATGATTGAGTCGCCGAAGGAGCGCACGTCGTCGATAACGGTGAGACGGACACGGAGAACAAAAGGCGTTGTCCGCGCCGTTTCATTGGCCGCTTCGGGACGCCCCGCGAGCCTCACGACGCCGCAACTGATGCGAGTCAATGCGACGTTTGTGCAGCCAACAGTTTACAGTTAAACAGCATGCAGTAAGATGAATGCTGAAATCACGGTCAGTATCATTCTCTATCGTCCACAGGCATGTTGGGAATGTGCTCATCCTCATGCCACTCTGTTGGTGGTCCCCTGCATTGCTTGATGAGCGGCTTGATAAGTTGATATGGCCCGTGCACCGATCATCACACAAATCATTCTTACCTTGCATCGAAGGGTTGTATCTGGTTAGGTGCCTGGTACAGTGGTGCACGTCTCTTTCGATGGTGGATGAGATGTCAAGCGGTTCACGGACCACACAGTGAAGATTTACCTTCATCATTATACTAATGCACGAGGGTATGGTAAACGATTTGTCTCGAATGAAGTAACTAGGTACCTACCTAGATGGGGAACATCTATCAGCAACAATAGGCATCAAAAACCCGTTTAACGAGCCAGTCATGATTACCTTACAGAACTATCAGAACTCCTCCATGGCCTCTTTAAGCCCCTGAAATGCCATCTGGAGCTCTGATACCTGCGGAACAAGTTCCACCCAATCGTAATTCCATACCAGGCGCACATAGGTAGGTACTAGTCAGAGTGCCCCTGCCCACGTTCCGTGGTTCCGACCCTCTCCTTCACCAATATCTCAACCAACGACAGCTCTGAACTGTCAGCAGCGAGGGGAAGTTTCGCCACAGTATCGTCGTCCCAAAAGACCCAGCCCAATCTCCTGTACAGAAACGATATCGAGTCGGTCCTCGCAGAAGGAATGCCTGGAGCAGCAGGCACATAAACAGATAAAGTGGAGCGACGACATAAGTTCCTCGACCTCCCATTCACTTCATTATTAGGTATTGTAAGGTTTTCATGCGTTACACTCAAGGACCGTGACATTGACAGCTACAATAGGTAGGTACATTATTTGAGCCTCCATCGCGAGGCATAACCACCTCTTTCAAACACCCCATCAAGCCGCCGGCCTCCCCGGACACAAATTCTGGGGCTTGATCCCCTCCCTCGGCGCGCACAGTCCCACAAAGTCGTGCTTCCTGCTCTTTGTCACCGCCTCGTACCTGAGGTCGCACCTCAGCGCACCGTTGACCTTGACATCACTGGCAAATTGCGCGCAAGTGTTCACCGCCGGCTTGCACAGAGGAAGGCAGTACTTTGCCTCGGTCGCCTTGGGTCTCTCCCCGTTGGCGCAGTTGACTGGAACAGATTGGCATATCGAATTGCCCGGGCACTTGTCCCCTGCTCCGCACGGCTCGAGACCGGCCCTCTTGACCGCCATGCCGGCCACGACATCACCCTCGTTGAAGATGGGGACACCGTCGGGGTCCTGGCCTGGGCCACCGCGCGTGGCGCCGGTGTTGATGACTACTCGGGCATCTTGCGCAGGGGGCCGAGTGGGAGCAGGGACAGGAGCCGGCTGGTCGGGCAAGTTGGCGTATCCCGTCGAATCCTCAACGCACAGGCTGGGGTCCTTCCAGGCGGCCTGGGCGACATCGCTCCACAGCTGGGTCATATTGTAGATGTTTCTGACCGTGTAGAAGATGCGGCAGTGGGCGGCTTCGTACTGGAACTGCCTCGGGATGTGTTCGGCGTTGGGGTCCTTCTCCCAGTCAGACTTGAGGATTTCATCGCGGAGGTTGAATCCGGCGTGGTGAACCCAAAGGCCGGTGTCTCTTGTTTCGTAGTCGATGGGGATGTTGGGAAGCGACGAGTTGTCGGCGAGCAATTGGCCGGTAAACTTGAGCATCCAGTCGAGAAGATAGTTGGCGTAAGCACGGGTGCCACGACTTCCGGAGACAGCCTGCATGGGACCTGTTTCGGGAAGACCACCGGCGACGATGGTGCGCACACCAGCCTGTTGCATGAACCCAACAAAGAGGGAGCAGGTTGACGAACAGAGGCCATCAGTAAGAATGACGATGTCTTCGGGCTTCCAGACTTGCTGGGTAGTGACAGGATTGCCGCCATAGCCATAGGGGTCGTCTTCTACTGTCTCTATGCTGAATGCCGAGTAGAGAACCTGGTCGTCGGAGAGGTTCAGTCTTTCAACCTTTGAGAATCTATCCTCGCGGTAGTTGGCCGACCCTGGGCTGTACTCGACCCAGTTCTCAAACGTGGTGTTGGTAAGAGGGTTGATTTTGGCCGCAATGACAAACTCGTTGGCTGCCTCATCCCACTTATCAAAAAGTTGCTCGTCGTCCTCGGGGTCCAACCCTTTCCACCACTGGGTAACAGCATCTCCCACCAAGTCACCTAGAGGATGACTGCGTCTCCGACTTCCAGCCCAAGTCCACGGCAGAGAATCGGGCTCCTCGGGGAAGAAGCGACGAAACGTGTCAAAGGCAAGGTTCACAGATCCACCTCGGTTCTGTTGGAGGTCGATAATAATCTTGTTCACCTTCCTGGCCTCAGCCTTGCTGATGAACTCCTGAACTGTGTTGCTAAAGTTCTTGGCCTCATCCGGGAACTGCTCAAAGGTAGGGATGGAAAGAATTCCAATGTCGTCTTGGAAGTAGCCGGTGACTACTCCGCCGCCAGAAAGGGTGAGGAACGGCTGGGCAACCTCCGGCTCGGGGAAAGCCCCGTCACTTTCTTCAATCCAGTCTGTATCGACCTTGATCGCAATGAGCCGCAGTCCATTCTCTCCTTCAAAGTCAAACACGAGACCTGAATCATCTCCATCATTGACCTCGACTGGCGGTGCTAAGCCCAAGACAAAGTAGTTGTAAAAGTCCCCGGCAGTCTCGAGAGGGCCTGGGCTGTGGAGCTGGTTGAGAAAGGCGAGCCAGTGCTCGGTATACTCGGTCCCGTCCTCCAGCGTGATATTGAAGGTATCGTCAAGGCCGTTGCCCGGGTAAAACAAAAGTCGGCCACCCAGTGTCCCGTAGAACCCTTGGATGTCGTTGGTGGGGTGCTCAAACATATCGTTCCAGTCGGCATGGCTTTCGAGATAGCCAAAGGCGTTCCGACTGGAGAACTGGGTGAGGAACTCATTGGCGTCGATGTTGTTGATGGTTGCGACGGGAGATGGCTCCTCGACCCACCCGGCTTTTCGAGCTTTTACAATATCGTCCTTCAAGTAGGGTTTTGGCAACGACTTCCCGTCCAAAGAGGCAGACACGAAGTCGAGAGGGCTTGCAAAGCTGAAAGCAGCCGTGATGCCAATGAAGAGGTTGACATGGTCGTCGTGTACGGCGTGGACGATGGAGTGAATATCGTACTCAAAATCCAACTGTCTGGTGTATTGGTCATCGAGGACCTTTTGTTTAACCCGCCCGAGTTCCGTAACGACATCGACTCCTGGTTGTTGATATTCGGCAGGGGGGGATTCGAGGTAGGCCAAGGTGCTCTGGAATTGCAAGGTGGTGTTGTAGTACTCAATGAAGCGGAGCCCCACATCCTTGAGGAAGGGCACGGCAGTCAAACAAGAGTAGACGTCGCCGGCGTTGAAGACAGGAAATAATTCTTGATGGCGTCAGCTCAATCAAGACAAAGAACGGGGGACGTTCACTTACGTTGCCTGAGGTCCTCCTCGATGATCTCAAAGAGCGCACCACATGGTCTGCCGGTGTCATTGGTTGCGCGCCTGTTGAGGAGAGTTGGACGTGGTCCCGGTCTGGCATCAACTGGATGCTGGAAGATGCCTGAAAGAACGAAACTGCTCCAGAAGAGCAATCTTGGAACGGACGCCGCCATCGCAATCAGTGCCTCCAAGACAAGACAAAAGGAACAAACGTAAGCAAAAGTCCTTCACAGTCACTGCCCAGATATTGGCCCAGAAGGGGAGCAGTCCCTGTTGCTTAAATCCCATCACTTTCCCTTCCCGTCGTCCCTGCAAGTCGCGAAAATAGGGCCAGGCAGCCTGGGAAACAAAACACTGCTACTGTACGGTTCCTTTGGTCGTAAAGGTCAGCCAATCGCCTGAGATCACACCTATGCAGTCAGCTTTAAGCCCCAAATACCCCTCTAATTTCCCTGCACCTGATAGGTACGCCGGTACCTGTTTGGACCGCCCTCTCAGGCCTTGATAACTGGTTCTTCACTACCTGGTAACCAAATGCAACGGCGCCAAGATACCACAACTGTTGGGGGCTGAGTAGTGTAGGTAGGTGGGTAGGTGGGTACGGATACCACCTTGCCCATGTCACCTTTTGGCCCTGGTTCGGGAAGGTGCACCGTTTGGTTCTGATTGGAAGGGATCAGCCAGCCTCACCTTGGCACTACACTACCCAAGTTACTTTTTGGTATTGGTGGTCAGATTTTAGACACAGAAGGATGCATGAAGATTGCCTGCCTGATTTCTCCATGTATCAACCCCCGCTTCCCATAACACAAGCACAATCATGCATGGCCAAGGAGACTATTTGGTTCTGGTGATATCCACCACTCCACTTTCACACCAAGTCGATCGATGACATTCACTGATCACACGAGTTGTCACTACACCTCAATGTCTTCAAAGGTTGCCAACGCCGTCAGTATCTCTCCTAGTCCTGCCGAATCCCTGGGTCTCCCACCAGCCCCTTGGTTTTTTGACTACATCTTCAACAGCTTGGAGTATGATCGCTGGGTCAAGAGCGTTCCTTCTCGTCTTTTACGGCTGGTGGGGGGCCCAGGATCGGGAAAGACTTCCTTCGCCGCATTGGCAGTGAAGACTCTCCGAGAGGTCGACCAGTCTCACCATCACCATCAAAAGCCGCCACTCGTCCTATCCATATTTCTCAGCCCACTCAACACTCGTGATGCGAGCGCAGCGGTTCACCAGGAACAGAACCCTGCTCCGTTTACTGTTCAATTCTTGACCGAAATCGAGAGGCAGCTGGATGCCAAGCTTCGCCTCAACAGCCAGCTCTCCCCGCCCCCTTCTCCTCAGACTCAAATAGACGCCACGGCACTCTTCAATAGCATCAGATTCAAGCTCTTTCGATTCTCTGATGTCTGGTTTGTGGTGGACGACCTCGACTGTCTGTGGTCCAACAGAGAAGAATACTTCGAAGTAGAAGAGCGACTGGAACAGCTTCGTGGATTGGGTGTTCGGATTCTAATCACTTCTCGTACTCCATTTCACATGCGGGTCGACAAAGCAGTATGCGACGTTCCTCTAGAGTATGAGCACGAGCATGATGAAGAACAGGGTCGCAATGGCCTGGTATCGTGGTGGGAATGTGATTTTGATCACGATGAGACTGAAGGGCCATTTTGGATGTGCCACAAGTGCAAAGAAGCCGGACATGGTTGTGGGAACCTGTGAGATACCCTCAGCTTTGTCACATTCTTCGACCATCAAGGGCGTGAACTTACCAACTCCTACCGATAGATCTCATCCTCCACCGGAACTAACCACGAACCCATTTCCCGTCACATTTGACATCAGCAACGCCCCCAAACCGAGCATGGAATCCTTAATCATCCACAACCTTCAGCTTGAACATGGACAGTTTTGGCCGCTCGAACCGCCCTTCATATCTCACCAAGACGAATATCCGCCATTATCATCCCTCGGTAGACGGCTGATATCCAGTAGCACACCAGGAAAGCCCTCGAGAGAGGCAGAGGACTTGGTTGACAAGTTGGTGCAGCTTTCTTATGGGAATCCCAGCATGGCCTTGCGTCTGTTGGAGACAGCCCATCATGCTGAGAGTCTTGATGCGGTAATGGCCAAAAGAGACAGGTTACCAAGCACGATTGTGGAGATGTTTGACCGGTTGATAGACACTCATATACGAGATCAACTACTGGACAAGACATCGTCAAGAGAGGCAAGGGCCAGGGCAGCACTGGCGCTGCATGCGATTCGAATTCTGGGTCAGGCAGAGGACCCTTTTTCTGGTGTTGAGTTTGAAGATCTCAAAGCAATGCTTCTGGGTGACAGTAAGAGTTGTCCAAGTCATGGATTTCAAGAGTTGCTCGGCGGCGAGGAGGCTGTTGATGAGGTGATAGGCGCTACTGGGGGGTTGTTGACAGTCGATACTTCTGCAGGGAGGTATGATGTGAGATTCTTTCATCGCGACTTGTACAATTACGTCAACGAACGATATAATGAGTTTATATCAGGGTGGCAGTGTGGAAGAGGGCAAAACGCCAGTATTTGATGTCGATATCCAATTACAGATTTACCACACATGCAACTGCCTACCATAGCGGGAGCCTGCAAAACGAAGATGTTGTAGTTTTGTTTGCGACGGTATCAGGGCCCTGATGTGGCACTTGACCACCACTTAAATAAATAAGGTTACAAGCCATACTTTCCACGGCCCACATATCAACCAAAAGATGGAAAGAACAGTCATTATCGTCACTACCATAGTAAATGGCTTAATTGGAAGATCGCCAGTGTTCTTTTATCATTCAACTCCGCGTGCCCGGGTTCGAATCCCAGTTCACCAACACCACGATGTCCCAATTACTTCCCACCGGGCCACCCTCCCACAGGTGACCCTGTGGGAAGACGACCTTTTGATATTTTCCCAGGCCTGACCGGCCAATCACAGGCCAGTATTTTACTGGCCAGGTGTAGGCACCTGATGCCACACATTCGAAGATGTTATAGTTTTGACAGGTTCCACATCAGGGCCCTGATGTGGCACTTGGATTCTGTACCCTCCTGCTTTGGTACTTTGACTTTGTCCTACCACTCATATCACAGAAATGGACCCGTGGACCTTGCTCAAGAAATTATCATGAGGCCATATAATGGATCCTCATCCAGAGCAAATCAAATTGCTTTGAAGCCACAGCGCTTGAACGAATAAAAATATCACAAACGTAAAGACCCAGTTCTCACTCGACAACCACCCCTTTCCCCGCTTCTGAAATGGGTAGCCACCAATCAGCTTCTGTCAGCTAGGCAGCCGTTGTGACAGTCCCTACTTAATAAGAGGGTCCACGGTGTTTTACCATCACTTCAGGTTCCAGTCTTGCACAAAGAACCGAGGTGGGTAAACAAACACAATGCTTTGCTCGTTTTGCCAGCAAACCATTTTCCAATCGGGAAGTCGTTGGGGAATTCATAGGAAGCATTATGGAAATGTCGACAATGATCTTGAACTCGAGCAATGCACCTTTTGCTGTCACCTTCGCAAGACTGCATTGTTGCACTCGCCGTATCGCTGGACTATCAGATCGCTACCGGCTACGAGAGAGGACCAACAATGCATGGTCATAACCTTTCGCCAAATGGACAATGATAAGGTTCCAGACCCTCAATCTGGCAGCGACAAACGAACCAGCCATTCAACTGGGCATTTTCGCACTCCGGTGATATTCTATCTTCTGCAGAAAGGTAAGGTACATTCTCCCTCATCATTCACCAAGAGTCACTAGGTATTGACCAATTCCCAGACACAATCACACCGGCAACCACTCTCCCGAGGACAACTGCAATCACATCGTCGGGGTCTCTTCCTCAAATTCAATCCTGGATTCGTGAATGCTCCACTGCCCACAAACGATGTCAGGCTCTTCAGTCTTCCACCTCCTCCTCGTGGCTCCCAACTCGCCTGATCGACGTATCGAACCCATCCCAAATCCACATCATCACCACCGACCCCTCCATGACTGACCGGTACACAACACTCTCTCATTGTTGGGGCAAGATCGAAATTATCCGTCTGATCCAGGCCAATCATCATAAACTCACGGACCCATCCGTTGGCATCAAGTGGGGCGATCTGACCAAGACTTTTCAAGACGCCATCACGGTCACGCGAGCAGTGGGGATCAAGTACATATGGATCGACTCGCTCTGTATAGTTCAGTGGGATGGCCCAAACGCGCCAGGAGACTTCAAGACAGAAGGGCAGCTTATGCATCTTGTGTACCGAAATAGCTTCCTCAACCTCGCCGGCGCGGACTCCAAGGATGGAAGCGAGGGGCTCTTCAGGTCGTACGAGGATAAGCCCAGAGAGGAAGTGTTGCATAAACCAGTCAAGATGAAGGCAGGTGGTGCAGTCAACGGGGAGTGGTACATTCTCCCAGGGGACTACTGGCGTCAAGAACTGCTAGACAAGATCTTGTACACCAGAGGATGGGTCTTCCAAGGTACTGCCCCCCCCTCCCATTCTCTCTTCTATAACGGGCCATTACTGACGAGCTCATCCCAGAGAGGATGCTCGCCCCCCGCATCCTCCACTTCTCCACCCGCCAGCTCCTCTGGGACTGCGCCACCCTCTCCGCCTCCGAGTCCCTCCCTCACGGCCTCCCCCCGCAAATCGACACCATCTCCGCCACCGAGCGCCACTGGAGAGAGCGCCTCCTCCTCATGCGATCATCATCCCCCGACCGACCAACCATCAGAGCCGGCACCGCAGATGACTCCCTCGAAACCTTCTGGATAGACTCCGTCCGGAATTACACCCGTTGCGAGCTCACAAACTACATCTCCGACCGTCTCCAAGCCGTTTGGGGCGTCGCAAAGGTCGTCCGCGACGGCCTTCGGGAGGAAGGTGGTTGGGATGAGAATGACACCGAACAGGAAGAGTACGCTTCCGGACTCTGGAGCAAGAATCTCTACCTGCAGCTGGCGTGGAGGGTCGTCAACCCCGGCCGGAGGAATGAGACGAGACTGCCGGCGTTGCAGGAGATACACCCTACTTGGTCGTGGGCGTCGACCATTGGGGAGATCACCCTCCAATCGAGGATCCCCATCGCCGGGACATGGTACCGTGTCAAGAGCCACGACGGGGGCGATCTCAGGTTTCAAGTGAAGCCTCTTGATGGTGTCAAGGGGAGTCCGGAGCTGGCGGCTAGGGGGGTGGAGCCGAAGAGCGATCACCAGCCTGAGCTACTGACCAAAAGGCTTGGTGTTAGGGGGATGCCGGTAAAGGGACACTGGGATGCAAAAGCACGGGGGGTTAGGCTTTCTGAGATGGACGCTACAGTCCTGAAGATGTTTGACTTTTTCCCAGATGTTGTGTTGGAGGAGGAGGGCAGGGAGTTGTATTTGCTTGTGTTATCGGCACATGAGACGGATGACAATGGACAGCTGGTGATGTTGGATGACTGGGCTTCTGAATCTAAAGTGGCAGGGAGGGAGCCGACAGTTACGTATAATTCTGGGAGCGGGGTGATATTGGAAGGGGGGGTTGAGGATGAGTATAAACGCATTGGGGCTTTTCGCTTCCAAGGACTGCGAAGGCGTGACATGGCGGTTTTGGTTGACGAGATGCGAGTGAGAAACATTTGGATATCGTGAGGTCGAAATCGAATTGACTGCGCGGAGCACTTCACTGACTCTGGGCAAATGACCAATAGCATATCTTCACACTTCACTGACTGACACATTAAACAACCCAAGCTCAGCCACACATATCTTTGATGAAGAGAAGTCTCCGTTGGGTGTTGAGTCTTTGGCAAGACTGCCTGCAGGAAATTCAAGGTCTCCAATCTATGCTCTCTGCATCCGAGCGATCTCAGTGCCAGAAAGTCGCCGCCTTCCGTCCGCTACAGTTGCCTGCAAAGGCTTGTGACAGCACTGCAAAACGTCGCGGAAGTCGCATTTTGTGGCATCGGTCGCAGTGGGCTGCGTCAACGAGATCGTCGTGTTGCGAGGCCTATGTCTGCCAACTCTGTCTGCACCACCAAGGTGTGCTCGATGAAAATGGAGGTCGTCTCTTCCATCCGACAAATATTGAATTGATCTCTGGAGGTTGTCAAGAACGAGATATGGAGGCCGTCTGCATGTGCGGTTCAGGATCTTAATCTCGTCCATGTCGCAGTGATCGAGCACATTGTCCATGGCCAGAGTGACACCAATGAGCGACAATAGTCGCGAAGATTGCGTCGCCATCTCGGCTGGTCGGTTGAGGTAATGTTTCTCATTGGTCGTTGAAAAACCCGCCACAAGGTGGTTCTGAACTTCCAGGTTGCTAGTACGTCTCTTCTCTTGCCCCGAAGGTTACCGTGCCTCGGTGAACACGATGGACAGTCCGCTGGGCACGAAACCTCCAAGGTTCTCCTATTCACAAGCATTATGGACTGCCTCAATCCTCTTTCATCTCTTTCCAAGCCCAGTCACCATGCCTCAAGTAAGGCCACATCACGCCGTGAGACGTCGCACCGCGGTTTGATCTCTGCCATCAAGGTACCCACTCTGATACCAAGTGGCTATATCTATTTGCTGCCGCCCTCCCTTTCCAAGCTTCAACTTCCTCTCCCCATCGAACGCAGCAGAATCGAATTCCCCCTGCGAATACAGAAACTGGCCACAACCAAAGATTACACAGAGCATCCAGACCTTTCAACGAACAAAAACACGATCATCATGAGTGCCCTCGACCCTCCCCCCCCCTATACCAAGGACGCGCCGCCCCTCGAGCCGGACCAAACGTCCTCTTCTTCTACCAGCTCTGGCGAGGTCAGCAAAGACAGCAATGGAAGCAAGGACAGCTCGGAAAGCAAAGAGCACAGCGGAGGGGATACCTCGTCTTCTGCCGGTGGTACTAGCGCCAAGTAATCAGTTTCAAGAATCTCTTGGTGTTCATGGCAGCGCTATATGGGATGCTTGTGCCATGAAGGAAGCGTTGCCAAATAGTAACCTATCGAAGAGGTTAAAAGCTTGACAAAGACGTCATCACGTAGCTGAATTTGATAATGCAATTACTCCCATGAAAGACCCACGAGTGCCCCATGGCTGATCACGATTATTGATTCATGTTCTACATTTTGAATTAACAAAGTTTCTCCACCTCGCCGTAGCGGCTCAAAGAACACGTCTATGTACCTCTCTGTCAGTATTGTATGGAGGAATGCCAACTCAAAACACAGGCCAAGATTCTGCAGCAGCCTTGTGGGAGCATGTTGTTGAGACAAGCTTGTGGGGCGCCTGCCAGCTGTTGGCCAGCCACCTTCTCGGCCAATCAAAGTAAGAGGCTGCGGCAATTTATCCGCCACAGTTAGTCCGAATAGCCAGATTGCACGTGCAAAGCTACTTTTAACGTCGCGACTCAACCTCATCACACTCACCACTTTTGCATAATTGACAAGGCCCATCAACCACCTCATCGCCGCAACATTGCTCTCTCAATATGGCGTACCAAAACAATCCCCACGCCCCAGGGCAATACATGCAGCAGCAATTCACCGTCCAGCCCCAGATCCCCCAGCCAAATCACATGCACCAACCACCCCAGCAACAACAGCAACAACAACAACACCACCCCCTCCAACAAGTCCAGCAGTCCCTCCAACAACCACCCCAGGCCCAAACCCAACCCCAACCCCCATCCCAAAACCCACCGCGCCCCAACTTCCAAATGGCCCTCCTCCCACCCCCCCAGGACCGCCTCTACCCAACCTTTGACACCCTCCTCGCCGACGTCAAATCCTTCGCCCGCTCCCAAGGCTACGCAGTCGTCATCGGCTCCTCCCTCAACCGCGACGCAGAAGGCAACTACCGCCGCTACAACCTCTCGTGCGCCAAAGGCGGCAAGTCGTATGCCTCCCACTCCAAGGGCATACGGAACACGCGCTCCACCAAAACCGGCTGCCCCATGCGGATGAAGGCCGTCCAGGAGAAGGCCCGCCCCTACGACGACAAGTGGCACGTCGTCGTCCAGTGCGCCGAGCACAACCACGAGCCCTTCACCGGCGAGCCCGGCGCCAGCGTCCCCGCCCAGTTCCGCAAGATCGAGCCCGACGGCGCGAGGTGGCTGATGATTATGCACCGGGAGGCGCAGCTGACGCTGAGGCAGCTGACGATCGGGATACGCATCAGCTTCGGGGACAAGTACCAGTACGTGAAAAAGTCGGACGTGCGGAACATGCTGGCCAAGATGAAGAGGGAGGAGGAGAGGAAGGCGGCGCAGGTGGCGGCCGCGCAGGGCCTGCCGAGCGATGTGCCTTATACCATCATCCCCCAGCAGCACCAGCCGCCGCCGCCGCCGCCGGTGAGTGTGCAGCAGATGCCTGCGCTGCCGGAGGGGATGCAGGTGCCGGATCCGGATTTGGAGAGCGATGATGATGAGGGGGAGGAGGATTTGTGAGCGGGGTGACGAGAGGGTGTGGAGTTTGGACCATCGATATGATAAGCTTTTGTGACGCCTATTTTTGTCATGCTATGCGTCGGGAAAACGCGGGCTAGAATTTCCCACCTAGGTTGATTGCTGGCTATGAACAATACCACTCATGCATTTTTCTTGTTACCTACATTTGCAAGGCTTTATTTGCATGACATAACATTTTGGTCTCGGAATTCTGAATGTGTCTGAAAGTGTGTGTGTCTTGCCATGTCTTGCCAGCTTGTGCAAACAAGCATGGGAAAAGCAAAGGAAAAAAACAGCATGATGGGGTATGTACTCATTATTCTTATTTACTTTTGTATCCATCCACAAAAGAGACATGTCACGCTTGACTACTGACTCTGGCTATTTATTCATTCACCCTTTACACACGTCAGGCCTGCCATCCAACATGAATCATCGCCAACCAAATCACCGCCGCCTGCACACCTGCCTAATGTTATCAATCTGCTGCAACCCATTCTTGACAAAAGGACCCATCTTGTCGATATCCGCCTGCGTCATCCTTCCCCGCATGGCGCCACCCTGCCGCCACGTAGACTTGAGCGACCCAACGCCCGGGATCAAATCAACCAAGAGGAAAAACACGCCGAGAACCAGGTTGTCCGGGTCCTTGGCAAGGTCGTACGCACTCATCGCGACGCCGCCAGAGTATGCCGTGATGCTCGCAATACGGCCAATCATGGCGATGCGCGTGAAGCCTGCGAGGGCCTGGCCGGCACCGGGCAGGATGAAGAGAATGGCCGACAGGACCCACATGATGATGTTTTCCCGCTTCTGCTTCTTCTCTTCCTCCTCGATGTCCTCCCCAATCTCGTAAGCCTTCTTCATGGCATCGACCGACTCCTGCACCATGAAGATGGCGGGCGCGGACGTGTCGATGACGTCTGCGAGGCTGGTCTCGTAGTGAAGAGAGCCCATACGATGCTGGTGGACAATGTTCCGGAGATAGTTGGGCAGCTTGCGCAAATTATCCAGCGACTCCCCAACTTCCTTCTTGGGGTTGGGGATTTCGAGATCCTCGCGGAGCAGCCGGACGCCAATGGCCTCTGTCCCTTCGGGATTCGGGAGCGCACAGCCCGGACCCCAGTTGTTGCCCGTGCCAATTGGGATGCAACCGGCCAGGTTCAGCCTCACCGCGGTGCCGACCGTGTCCTCGTATGAAATGCTGAACTCCTTCATGAGGTGGTCGGCAAAAGCCTTCTCGTCCTTGACCTCCATGCGGACAGAAGTGGTCTGTGTCGCCTCGGGCGGGCAGCTGACCTTGGTGTTGCCGCCGACCTTGTAACAGTTGTACCAGTCGTCGTTGTCGACCTTTGTGTCGTAGTAAAACTCACGCAGTTTCGCGGCCCAGCTCTCCTTGACTGCCTTGGCAAAGTATCCAAACTTCTTGTCGTAGTCGGTCCTCAAGATGGCGTCGTAGTCAGACACGGCCTTTTCCAACATGTTGGCCAAAGCCTCGATCATGTACCCCCCCGTGCAGTGGGCGTCCACATTGCTGGCCTTCTCGATCTCCTCGAGCGTCTGGAAATCCCGCTCAGGACAATCCTTTGGGAAGAGGAGGTCGATATCTTCGGGCTCAAGACCTTCAAGAGGATCAACTATGCCATAAAACTGATCACTCTCGAACGACTGCAAATCAACGGCCCAGTCTGTGCTTCCACGCATGTTCAGGCTTTCGTAATACCTCTCACGCTCCGCCTTGGTCCGTTCCGACATGTAAGCCACCCATTCGTAGTCGTTGTACACGAGGTAGTCGGTCCCGTCGTGGTGATAGGAGATTGCCGATGGATTGGTCTGGATGATAGAATCGATCTCGGCGTTGGAGATGTACCCTCTGGTGCCGGTGCATTCGCCAGGTGCTGCCTCTGAGTTTTCTCTGTCACCTGTGAAAGTGCACATGGGATCGACGCAGTCCTTTTGCGCCATCCGGAACGACCTCCCGTAGCTGGTGACGCCGACCACGACCTTGTTGGAAGGCATGCCCGCCTTGGTAATCATGCTCAGCGCGGCCCTCGTCTCGGTGATGTTGACATGTGATCGCAGGCAGTTTCCAGCCTCGCATCCGTCGATGGCGTACTTGTTCCCGGCGTCCCACTGGCCTGTCAATTGGTTAGCGAGGTCAAAGTTTGCCGAGAAGCGAAGGGAGAAGAGGCAGCATACCGTGGAGATCATATGTCATGTACACGACGTAATCGATGTAGCTGGCCATTGTGGAGATGGGGAAGGCCTTGAGATACCAGTACGAGGCTGGGGCGGCAAAGGACACAGTCTTGCTGGATGGAAGTGTGTCGCGAACGCTCTTGAGCCAGATGGAGTAGTCGAGCCCCTCGATGGGATCACCAGCCGTGGGCATGTTGTCTGGGGCACCAGGGTACTCCCAGTCGAGATCAACGCCGTCCAGGTTGTGCCTGTTGACAAAGTCAACGACGTTCTTGCGGAACACTTCGCGATTTGCTGGCTTGACGGCATCACGAAGGATTCTGTAGGTGCCTGGCTTCACGCTAAAGTCCCAACCACCAAAGGAAATGATCTTCTTGACGTCTGTCATGGTCATAAACCGGTCCCACTCACCTTGCACATGAGAGATGACAACCTCGAAGGAGGGGGTAAGCTCGGCAAAGGCGAAGTGAATGTGGGTGTATTTTGAGGTATCGATCTGGTCCACGTTCATTCGTAGGCATGGTCGGTTTCCGTTCCAAGCCTCAAAATACGCGATGCGCAGTTGACTGGCAGGAGGAGGGCTTTTGATGATTTCGTTGCCGCAGTTCGAAACACAAGTGGTGGTGCCCGGATTGCCGGTAGTCGACTTCGTGATGCTGCAAAACTCGTGGCTCAAGCCGCATTGTCCCCAATGGTTGCAGCAAACGTTGAGGGGGCACGGGTTGAGGTCGGCGAGGGCAGTGTTGTTGGCTGGCCGTTTCGTGCCGAGAACGGTCGGGCCACAGACGGCGGTCTCGTCGACCGTCGGCATGGGGGGCGTTCCTTCACTCAGACAGATCTTCAACTTGAGTTGAAGATTGTCACAACCATTCCAGCCGTACGTGTCCTTGTTGAACCTGAAAAGATCAGCCTGGGTCAGCTGGTGGCGAACGGCGGTCTTGTTGCAGCTGTCGAGGGGCTGTATGGTGTAGTCGAAGCAACTCCCATCGGCGTTCTTTTTCGGGCGCAAGTCCGGAAGGGTACCACGACCACAGCAGTAGGTTTGTCCTTCGGCAAGGTTCGCACAGAAGCCGGCCTGAGGGTTAAATTGGGTGATGTAGTCTCCCCCAATGCCGCACTTGGTTGCCAGGTCGGCGCACCCTTCCTTATCAGCAACAACGGCAGTCTTGCAAGTGCCATCAGCGTTTGGCGGCGGCCCTGGGGGAGGGACCCTTCCGTAATTGCAGCAAAACGGCTCGCCAACTTTCAGACCGTTGTCGTCCTGGCAGTTCAACTGAGGGTTGTACTCAACGAACTTTTCGATGGATATGGTACAACGTTTGTCGGCAATCTGGAGGCATGTGTTGCCAGCCACCACAGTCTTGGAGTTGGAGCACTCGTTCTCAGGCGGGACTCTGCCGGCGTTGCAGCAAAACGTAGCGCCAACCTTGGGGCTGTTGCAGTCGAGGTGAGGATTGCGGGATTTGAAGGTAGAGAGGGAAACAGTGCAGCGCTTGTCGGCCATGTATTCGCAGCTTTGTCCCGACTGGACAGTTTTCCAGTTCGTACAGTATGGATCAGGGGCCGGCACAAGCGGAGCGGGAGGTGGTACGGCCCCCTCTGTGCAGCAAACATTTTGGCCAACCCACAGGTTCTCGCAGTCGATGCCAGGGTTGTAGGAGCGGAATTTGTCCAATGAAATGGTGCAGCGGTCTCTGGCGATGATCTCGCAGGTGTTGCCGGCCACCACCTTTTTGACGTTGGAACAGTATTCCTGTCGACCGGCGAGTCCACGGAACATGGAACCGCTGTCACGCGCGCGATGCATGCGGTTCGGCGTGGTCATGTTCGAGGAGGGGGTGCCGGCTGAAGGTGGTGGTGGGGCAGGGACGAGGAGCTTGAGAGCTTCACCCAGAGTCTGGCTCGATGAACCACCCGTGGCACTGGCGAGGCAGGAGCCTTCGCTCCACGTGCGGATAGCCTGCTGAACCTTGGAAGCTGCGCCATCCCCCGTATGCACAACCACACCGACAACATAGTCGGCACTGTACTCGGACTCGCACAACTCGGCGACGAAACCCCCTGAGAACCCATCGCTTTCCACCCGAGCGAGCACGCGGTCGAGAACATCTCCAGCGAGGCCCTGGCCGTGAGCCTGGGCTCCCACGTACAGGCCGACCAAGACAGTCCCAGAGTGTGCGAAAGCGACCTTGTTTGCGTTGCATGAAGGCACAATGCTTTGCAAGTGGCTGGAAATCTGCTGGGCTGAAGACTTGACCCCGGCTGCGGCCTTGTCCGACACCTTCTGCCCGCCCGTCAGCGCCAGACGAACTGACTTTGAAGTCTCGACCTCGAAGACTGGTGCACATGTCTCCTCGTCGTCAAGGGATCTCTTCGGAACCCGGGCCTGGCCGGTGAGATCTGCAGTGCTACATCCACAGGTCAGTTTTGTTGTCCGGCCAAAACAGCCGAGGACGGGAGCTAACATACCAGACACGCAAGCCAACCGGGCTTAGGTCAGTCTTGATCTCAGAGAAAACAGGCATCTCAAAGAGCACTGTCTTTTCACACTTGGCCATGCGCGCAACGTGTGGGTACACGTCCCACTTGAGAGAGTCGCTCCCAGCGGAGCTACATGCCACGGGGCATGGATTGATAGCCTCGGTGGGAACCCGTCTCGCTGCTTTCAACCACTCTCGTTCGAGCCTCTCTACAACCTCCGGGTTGGACAGATCCGGCTGTGGTCTTGTTGCTGAATCGACAACGGGAAAGCTCCCAGCCTCGATGGGAAGCCCGGAGATTTCGAATGCTTGGGCGGCCACCATCGGCACCTTGACGCCCAAAAGGGCAAGGGCCACAGGTAACAACATGATTGCTTGCGCCAAATCAAAAAGAAAGAAAAAGATAAAAGAGTGACGAAGTGGCTGACAAAAAGAATGACAAAAGGTAGGTATCGAACCCAGCCCTGTTTCAATGATGGCAGACTAAGATCTTCGGCGGGCAGAGCTCCATGCCACGGGCACCGACAGAATATATCACTGGTTCTGAACGCCCGTTGAAGATTCACAGCGGTTGGTCTGGATGCCGCATGTCGAGCTTCGCTCACGGCTGCCAAGGCTCAATCTCGTGTCAATCCTTCGGATCCATCATCGCTGAATCTTAGAACCCACGATGTAACTGTATTTCAGGGTCCAAAATGCCCAAGCATTGCACTAATTTTCTTCATGAAGGTTGCCTACTCCCACCTTACGGCAAGAACCAATGTCCCGGTACCACTTCGGCCAATCACATAGTCAGTTTTTCTCGTTTCCGCACCTAGGTGCCTGTCTTCAGGGGTAAGGTCCGCCCCATAAGGCAAGCTCACCCCGCTTCTTGTATGTACATACATATACACTAAAAGCTCAAAGCGCCGACGGATGTAAATGCCGTCGGGGTTTTCGTGGTCTGGAACCCTTCATTCCGTGATTCCCTACGGACCATCACCCCATTATGAGTCCACAGCAAGTCCTTTTGCTGTTGGCGAGATTACAACCTTAGTAAAACCGTCAGCCTACTACCTTGGTAACCCACCAAATGGAGATGCATGTGTTGAGCTAACCATCACTCGGACTGGTCTCGCTGTCCGCTTGTGTCGAGAATATTGAAAGAGCTCCATCTTTCCCCTTCCTTTCCCTCTCTTTTCTGTTGATACCAACGGCCCTCAGGTGCGCTGCCACCTTTGTCATTCGCTTTTTTTGATTTTCGAATCACTGTCACTCTTTTCAGTTTTCTTCGTTCCGACTCATCACCATGCGGTCCTACCTGTCTGTGCCCTCATGGCTGCTGCTGCTAGCTTTTCTGGTCTGCCACGCCATGGCAGGGCCAGAGTCAAAGTACGCTCATGCTGCCGAGCGTGTCTTCAGCTACATGCTGTATCGCATGGAGGAGCTTTCACGACCCCAGGGCTTTGATCCTACCCAGTATTCCATCGCCAAGGACTGTGCCAGGGGGAAGGGCAGACCTTGCAATTTGAACGAGGTAAGAATACGCCACGGTGCTGAGGTGCCTACCTTGTGAAAGTGGTTTACAGCCATTTGTCTAACGTTGAAATCGTACTAGTTCGTCACCTTTGTCTCTGGAGGTACCAACAGTGGCGTACCGGCCCTGACGAAACACCTACCAAACCTTTCAACCAACTGGTATCATGACAAGGACAAGATAGAAGATGTCATCAGACGGTTTGCTGAAGCTCCCGACATGGACAGGACTGTCAACGCACAACTCGCTTCAGGGAACATCTTGGAATTCTTCGATCGAAACGCCCAGAGAATGAAAGGATCCAACTACATCAACCTGTATATGATCAACTACCCTAATCTCATGTCAGAGCTGCAAGCGAGACTTCAGGCCCTGCCAGACACCAGTCCGCGACGAATCGAGGCGCGCGGCATCGGCAACCAGCTCGTGCCTCTCCTCGAAAGCAT
The DNA here is from genome assembly GCA_030512305.1 of Cercophora samala. NCBI lineage: Eukaryota > Fungi > Ascomycota > Sordariomycetes > Sordariales > Lasiosphaeriaceae > Cercophora > Cercophora samala. The sequence goes on from JAULSY010000155.1 coordinate 23,268, forward strand.
GATCAAGCTGCGCAAGGCGTACCAGCTCAACCAGATGGAGGAGGAAATGAGAAAGCTGTTCCCGGATAACAGGAATGACGTTGTGTACAGGGTGGACAGCAACAAGAACGCAATCAACCCCCAACTGGAACCGATCAAGTGGCATTACCACGAGGGTACAAACTTTGCAGGCAAAACGATCAAAGCCTTGGACTTCACCGCAACCGAAAATGACCCGGCGAATGCCAGAACCTGCCAGCACTTCGAAACAAAAATCAAGCTCCTCAAGCAGCGAGTGTTCAAGGGGACGGCTGGAGATGGCAACATCAACAGACAGATGCAGGCGCTCAGAACTCATGAGCCTGTCATTAAGGCCATGTCTTCGTTTTACACAAAATGGACTGGGAAGACGCCCGAGGATCTCTGTTGAGATTGGGTCAGATTGGAATCAATCATGTAGTTGGGGAGGCGACTTTGTCAATTTATTTTCATCAGATGGTTTGGGTAATGTCTATTATTAGGGTCAACGTCCATTTGTGGCAGAACAATATTCCGTCCGCTTGGTTTTCTCTTTGTATCTTTGTAGTCGACACCTAAGTGCCTGCCATGCATGCTCTGCCTGCCTAGGTACCTACTTCCTGTTCACCTTGCGTCCTCTTGCCGTGCCAATATCATGGGGCAACATGTATGAAGGTGTAGGACCACCGCTCTTTGCTCTCACCCTTCCATTATTAGCCTCATGTATGTTGAGAAATCGTGTAGCAAAGATGCCATCAGTAAAGTCAAATTCAAACTAAACTCCAACTAATTCAGGGCAATCAAAGTCCAAACCAAACCAAGTCCAAAACGCCAAACTCCTGATTACCTGACCTTCGTTGACTTCATTATCCAAAGCAACAACGACAGCCTTCCCATCTTGATTACCAAAAGAGCCCGCCTTTCGGCTTAGATCAGACGCACACAATCTCCTTATCTCCTTTCAACGCCTAAACATCTACTTCGAAGTTGAAGACACAGTCCCGGAGGTCTTTGAAGACGAGACCGCCGACTTCAGCGCCCCCAGCTTCGAAGTGGTGGTGCTGGATGTCTTGCTCTCTGTCTTTGAGGCTTGCTTCAACGGTGTCTTGGATGAGGCGGCAGAGGCTGTTGCTGGCGGGGGGCTTTGGGCGTTGAGGGTGGAGGGCGATCTTTCGCCTAGGGGCTGCTTGGGGGGGGTCTTGCTCGACGGGGTGGTGGGGGTGGTGCCGGAGGGAGCAGTGGGTTTCTGGAGGGGCTTGCCTGGCTGGGTGTTCAGCTTGGTGGCTGGCTTGGAGGCGGTTGGGACGGGTTTTCCACTGCCAGTGGAGGGGTTGATTGGTCTCTGGGTCCCTGGTGTTGGGCGGGTTGACTTGACCCCCTGCTTTGCACCTGCGGTCTTGTTCGAAGCATCGTTCATTCCAGGGACCTGGCTCCAGTCAACGTCACCGTAATCGTCACTGCCGTAGTCAGAGGAGCCCTTATCGCTGCCCCCTCCTTTGCCACCGCTGCCACCGCCGTTGTCCTTTGAGCTGCTGCCCCCAGAGCCGCTCCCACCCGCACCGCCACCGTTACCACCCCCTGACTTATCCCCGACTTCCTCACCCCCACCCACGTCTAGGAGGCTTTTCGGATGCGGCTTGATCCAGATGCCACCGAGGGCCGCACACACCTTCTGACAGCAGGGTATCTTCTTACTATAGGTGTTGCACAATTCCTGAATTCCGAAAGCTTTGTTGGGCCTTGTCCCGTACACAAGAAGTCGAATGAAGCTATTGTCTTTGCCCGAGAGGAACTTGCCGTTCTGTACGTACTTGGCTCGCAGTTGGGGGGTCTTCAAACTCATTTCAAACAGGGCCCAGGCACCGTCCTCTGCGTCAAGTCTCTGAGGTCCTCTGCCAACAGGGGCGCTTCCATCCTCCGGCTTGGTCTTGAACTGCGAGGCAGCATCCCACCAGGTTGGAAACTTGGCAGCGTTGGACTTGTCCCTGAGGTAGGGGTGAAAGCCCGAGGTTGTGCCCCTTGGGATTGTGCACTGGTATATCATTTTCAGCCCAGGGTGGTATAGCGTTGCGACCAGAAGAGTTTTGCTTGAACCTGTGTAGGCCTTGTCCCCGTACGTTGTGTTGAGCCAGTTCCAAGCCACCTTGCCCTCATTCTCAAGCTCGGCATTTGTCGGGTCCGCAGCCCCAGTCCAACTCTTGGTCCTGTACCAGGTGGTGGTGGGCCAGTCTCTGTCGACAAGTTCATGCTCCTTGCCCTCCTTTCCCCAAATGCTCATCAAGAGGGCTCCGGAAGTCGGAGGGGTTGTTTCACGATCTCTTTTGGACATTATGTAGTAGATGTAGGTGCCGAAGAGGAAGAAAGGGGTTTTCTCGGCCAGCGAGTTCTAACCAAGGAATATCGAAAGTCGGTCTAAGGGAGGGACTGGAGGCGGATAGTAATGTACGATGTCTCGACCGGCGAGGCTAGGTATGAAAGCAAAAAGGTAATAAGGAACGACGATGGCTTACTTGAAGCATGAACTGTCAAAGTGCTGTTGCATTTTTCAAATTTCGTGATAACCATGCTACCTACTTTATATCACTGGGGCAGCTTGTGACTTGGTCAAGGGCGTAGCTGACCGTGACTACCTAGGTATGAAAGCCAACAGCCAAGTGAAGGTCAAACAGCCAGAAACAACACCATTTGGTCCAATTCAAATGTTGTGTACCGAAAGGGCAAAGGCTCAGTGCATTGCTTACGGTGGTTGGACCTCTGATTTGGCCACCTCGCCGCAGTACTGGGTTGCAAGCCTTGGGACATAAGTTCCTCATACAGGCTCACCGCATTGCAACCATGCGGCTGTCACAACCTATCGTTCCACTTGGCACCATGTTGGTGGTGGTGGACGGTAAAGTAGACCACGGGTGAAGAAGAGGGTACAGTGCGAAGTGCGCATCAACCACGCGATTGGAATCTCCCTAGCCAATAGATTCCAGCAGAGGTTGGTTGGCCTTGCTAGCTGGCCCAGGCCCACGACCAATCATAGTGTCCAAACGGTCTCAACTCCAGGCTGTTGGTTGTTTCGGATTAGCCCGCGTCGCGTCTGTCATGGCGATTGCTGACCACCACCGCCACTACTGCCACTCGCCGGCAGTGCCCCCGGTTGGCATCGCCGCAATAAACAGAACAAGATTTCTCTGTCATGGTCAATTTACGATCACTCTCTCGCAACCATCATCGCAATGCTAGTGATGTCTCCTCCTCTCCTTCGAATTTCACCCGAGCTCCGCCAACTCATCTACCTCTTCACCGGCGTCGCACCGTGGAGTCGCCAGGAAAGGTTCATTTTCGACTTGCACGGACCTCCGCATGGAGAACAGGTGGATGAGGACTTTGAACTTCATCCTCAGTTCCGCGGCCTTCTACTTTGCTGCCGCGCCATCTACCAAGAAGTCGCTGCCCTGCTCTACTCGTCCAACGCCTTCATTCTTTACTCCGCCACCGGGTCATTCGGTCCAATCTTGGCCTTGACTCCCACCGCGCTGGCTTCCCTTACGCATCTCAAGATTGTTATCAACAGCCAGACAGCATGCCACATCAAGACATCCAGGACACGTACAGTCCAAGATTGTTGCCTTGCATCCAGAGACTTTTGCGCTAAGAGACATGCTCACCAGCCTGCCTTGCGCACCTCTGTCTCTTCTGACAGAGATTTGCTGGATCAATGGCACTCCGCCGCGGCGCATCTGTCCAAAATAACCGCCGGCCAACTCTCCCTTTTCTTGGTGTGTGATGTTGACCCTACGGACAGCGAAGCCGCCAGGCTCGCCGTCGAGCCGTTTTCGATGTTGCCGCCTCTGAAGGAGTGCCATCTGAGACTCGGAGAAAGGCCGAACCCCCACTTGCAGCACCTGGCTCGCGAAACTGTCAGTAAAGCCCTGGGCGCTCCTGCCACCATCATCAACCCATCACCCTCATCCTTTTCACGCTTTCTCATGCTTCCGCGCGAGTTGAGGCTGCGCATCTTGTGTTACACCGATTTGGTGACCCCGATCAAGGAGGTTTCGTGGGACGGGGATGGATATAGGGCGGATCGGCCGGACCATCGAATCGCTCATGAGGCCGGTACTAACTGGGGCACGCGAGCTCCCTGTAGACGAGACCACCACCATGGATGTCAGTTCGGCAGATGCTGGCTCCGGTCCTCAGAGAACTACCTCGTCGGCTGCTTCTGCAGCATCAACCACACCGCTGTGTCCTCAACATGTCGATGCTGGGCGCCCCCGACCGACCTTTTTCTCGTCTGCAAAAGCCTCTACGACGAAGCCCAGCACGTCTTTTTCTCTCAGAACCGATTTATCATCCACGACTTGCCAAGGACAGGCCCACCGAGCGAGGATTCAATCTTGCAAGGGACAGACTACCCCAACTCCCGCCTTCGTGCTAGTAGCTTCCTTGGTGATAAACTATCCCTGAGTAACCTGGCCTCCCTGCGCTTTCTGGAGTTGGCATTCCCCGCATATGGCGTGCTGGCCTGGCCCGATGATCACCACCCCGCCATCAATGACTGGCAACGTACCTTGATCCGGGTCAAGGATCACATCAACGGGCCCAGCCTCACCGTGCGGGTCGTCATGGCCGCCCCTAGGGAGTCCCTGTCCCGTGGTGATCTACAAGGAGTTATGGATTGCGATCCAAACCGTACACCGGTTGTAGTCTTGTGTCACAACATCATCACACCCATATCCTACCTCACCCAGGGCAACAACAGTATGGCCCCTGGCCCACTCCACCGATTCTACGCGCATATGGCATACAATCATTGGGACGGTTTCACGTCGAGGGGCGACGACGATAACGAGAACATGGAGTGGTGGCGCAGCATCAAGCAGCAACAAAAACACGCGAAGGAATTAGCCGAGCGCGTGGTGCTGGGAAAGGAAGGGTATGAAAGGCAGCAAAGATGTGGTGATGGTGAAGAGACCGACACCGACGAGGATAGAGATGGCAAAGAGGAGGACGAGGAATTCGGCGGTTTCAACCCTACCCCCGAGGTATCAGAGGAGATCTTGGAAAAGTCGTTGAAAGAATGGGACAGAGAGCAGAGAGAGGGGAAGGAGCCCACAATCAGCTATTGGCTGTTTCAGGAGATGCTTGACGCAACCGATGGGTGATGCACTGAGCGGCGTGGATCATGTATGTACATACATCATGTAACGTCCTTACACGCAACACACAGCATAAAACATGATTTGTATTTCGTGTTTATCTCGATCTATCTCCCTTCTCTTATTATGCCGAGAGATACCAGCGATGATGCTTTGAAAATCATTTTAGCATCTACCTCCTTTGCGGCACCATCATGCAGCCACGTTCTTCTATTAATAAAGACATCCAATCTATGCCTGTTTCCCTTCCTTCCATCTTGGGGCTCCACCTCGAAGCCCAATGACCAAAAAACTAGTAATCCGACGCCACGACTTGCGCCTGATAACTTGCGTTCCCTCCTCAATTGTACAGAGCCCCCCAGTCAAAATCCACCGAATCCATAAACCTCGCCGTCTCCTCCTCCCCAAACAAAATCCAGCTCAGCTTCCGAGGAAGATACTCCCAGACGCTGGTCCGGAACCCAAAGAAGGACATCTCTCCGTCAAGCCCCTCGTCGAAGCTAGTACCCTGCTGGATCATTTCCGTGAGCTCCGCATGTCGTTTAGTTGCGGACTGCTTCAAAGCGTTCCAGTCCTCGCGAGCATCATTCAGATTCCTTTCCGAGTGCGTTAGCTTCCGCCGCAGCGGCGAATCCTTCGAGGCTATGGTGCAAATCGTGGCCCAGAGAGTTCCCCAGCTCGCGCCCAAAAGGTCGTGAGCCACAAAGTAGAGGAACGCGTAGATGGCTGGCACAACGAAAAAGGGGAGGTGTCTCGTGAGGAGCGGGAACGACAATATCCATAGCAACATTACGAGTGTGTTGTAGCTATTGGCTGGTGGTTAGCCCGGCTTTCCAAGCGCTATCTGGTAGGCCTATCGCCATTCGCCAATCTAGGTACCGTAGGTAGCTACCTAGGTACTTACAATGCAATCCTGACGAGGCGCAGCAGCTCCTTCCGCCACACTTTGTCGAATTCCTCCTGCTTTGTATCGAGCGCCCTGTCAATCTCATTGAAGAACCTGTTCATGTAAAACTGGATGGAGTCGAGGTACTCGAGCAAGCACATCCGAGCTACCTCAAAGTCGGCAGCTGGCGCGTCGCATTGGCCGGTCAGCGCTCAAAATTCCCAGAGGTCTACAGCACGTGCAGCAAGGGCATGGAAAAAAAAAGCTTACCGTGGCCGAGGCAGAATGGTATATGCACAAGCTCGCAATTTCTCTTGCAATACAGCTCGGCCTCGTACCACTCCGAGCACGCGGCCGTCTGGTCCAAGACTTGCTGGTAACTGAAGACCTCGCTTTTCGAATCCGCGTAATGCCGGACCAATAGCCCGTTCTTTTTCTTTTCGAGTCGCCACCACGGGACAATGAGTGTTGATGAACCATCTGAATGGCGCAGGAGTAGCTTGGAGAAGAGGTCTTCATCGGGTACAAAAGGCGTGGTGGTGTCGGAAGACATTGTGGGCGGTTTTCGTTCAAGACAGACGACATCCAATGGAACCTAACAGCCTGAGGTGGGTCGATTTTTGGATGTTTTGAGGAAAGCTTTTTTTTCTCTTTCTCTTTTTTATTCTTTTGAAGCGGGAGAATTTATCGACAACTCGTTGGTTTACTCTGGAGGTGGTTTCCTTGCTTGATGCCTTGATAGCTCGTACCTTCCTCAACAGGAGCAAGTCAAATTTGACAGAATAAAACTGGAAGCTCTTTTCCCACCGACCCTTTTATCCTCCAATACTCTTCAGAGCTACAAGGCAGGAGCGACTTCCACCAATCACAAAACCATCAGTTACTTCCTCAAATCTACCCTATCAAGCGTTTCTTCCAGGCCAATTTCGAAGGAATTCGAGTGTGAGCTTGGATGCCCGTCTAAATCTTGGTTTGCTTCAAAGGGTTAAACCTGTCAAACGGGACCATGAGCACAATGTATCTCCATAAGCCAGCTCAAAAAGAAAGGGCTCCTCACCCAACGGGCAACTCGAAAGTGCGGTGAAGTCTTGTGGTAATTTCCACAAAGTCTGGCTCGTTCTGATCATGTAGTAGGCCATGCCGGATAAGGAAATCAAGAGCAACCATGGCGTAGCCCGGTTTGACTTGACCTACACGTCCAAACTGTGTTAGCTGAGTGCTTGGAACCTGCGATCAGCGTGGGATACCTTGCAAAATGCTCCGTTTAAACTCTCCCACCTCCAATAGTCTGAACCACTCCACCTCGTGATCGCATGGCTTTGGCTCAACTCCGTCGGGCAGTTCAAGCTCAAACAAGTACTCGACCTGTGGCTGAAGAAGTCCACCCTCGCCCATTGCAAGGCCATCGCGCATATGCATATACGTTAGAGTCCCGCAAGACTTGATCCTGGGGCGCACAAGATCCTCGGGGAGTGAGGCTTCCTCTCCTGCTTCACGTATAGCCGCCTCGACAGGTAGTTGGCCATCGGGAATGCTAGAGCTAGCAACAGTGTTGTCGAGGAGGCCAGGATAAAAGGCAGTAGATTGGGACCGCTTCTGCACCCACACCTTGATCGGATTGTTGTTGCTACGGGTAAAGGCAGTGAGGTGAATCCCATACGATACAACACCCAGAAGCGGCGCGGCAGCACGATCGAGCTTGAAGAGAAGCTCTCCACAAGAACCGTAGACGGGCTTCAACTCGTTGCGCCAGCGGGAGAGAATAGAAAACGTCTTCTTATCACGAAATCTGTGCATAGTCTTCTCCACAACGGCTGTCCTTGACGCACCGTCGGTTCCATCGACAAGTGTCAAGGTCTTGGGGGTGCTGGACTCGTCGAGTTTCCAGCCTTCGAGGCCACGAAAGGCAGTGGCAACTGAGGGGACGACGAGGCCGATGGGTTGATTAACAGGCGGAATGAGGAGGTGATAAAAGCTGTTGATGGCATCAATATACTTTTGCAAGCCCTGCTGCGGAACAGGAAAGCTGACAAACACCGGATGTTAGCCTTGCACACAAATCTCTGGAGCGAAAACGCACTTGTCGCAAGAATTGACAATCTCCAAAAATGATTTGCGCTCCTTCGGCGGTGGTGAAGCTGACATGATAATAACCCTGACTGCTGACGAATGGGTCAAGCAACGATAAGAGCCAGCGGCAATGTAAGAACATTGAGGTTTGAGCGATCCTAGAGAGGGTCTCGTTGTTCGCAAGAGCATTCGGAAAGGTTGACGGTACCAGGAAGGTCTAAATTAACTAGAAAAAAGGTGCAGAACCGAAAAAGCGGCCAACAGATATTCCGCCATCACAGGGAACCACCTGAGTGAGTGGCACCTGCCCGTCAACAGCCCTCCCTCGTTATCTGCGTTTGCTTACCACCAACATGCGACTAAATTACTTGGTGCAGATTCCAGTGTACCTGCTCATTCGAGCTGCTCACGTTGCCCGAAGGAACAGCACTCGACTTGCCTCCAATTACATCCCCATAGCACTGCATTTAAGAAGAGCTTCTCTCGGTCATTTTTTGAGCACTATCTGCCTACGGTAGAGGAGATACCTACCTGTACCTTACCTTATTTTCTCGTAAGTCTTGACCCGTTTTACCTCATAGCCACCTATGGCTCTGTTGTTGACCCAGATCACCACTAGGTGGGTGGCATAGGCTCATTCCCCGCCATGAAATCCCACTTCTTCGACTCCCACGACTGACCTTCATACCTGACCGTGTGCTTCTCCTCAGCCTTGTCGGCGCCCTCAGCATGAAAGTTCTCGTAGTCGTCCATCAACTTCTTCAGGCTGGGAGAAATAGGCCCACACAAAAATGTGTCGGCTTTTTCCTCCATGAAGCTGGACTCCGTTATGGCACTGATGAAGTTGGGGCTGGCCCCGAACTCGAAATCGACCCACCAGCTCGAACTGTGTCCATCACGCCGTCAGCTCTTTGTAGCAAACCCCAAATCGCCTCTTGAACTGCTTCCACTCCTGCTGCACCTCGAGGGGGATCCGTTGCTCAACACGCCACGGCTTCTGCGCTTGCTTGGAAAAGTAGATGACGCCGTAGAAGCTGACAATCGCAGCCAGCCCTGAGATGATTGTTACGTACCTTACTGGGGAAAATGAGAACTCAAATTTATATACAATTGTGTATCTAGTGAGTGAACTGAGGAAACTCCAGTGAACATTGAAGTTCACAGAATTGTGGGTTTGCCTATCAAAGTTCTGATCAGATGCAGAGGTCTCCAAGGGAAATGGGCTCTGGTCCACTTTCCTTTACTTGATGCTCCAATGCACACACCGTCAGAGCCGCATGGAGCAGACGGGAATCAAGTACCTAACATTTACACTTGCTCCTGGCCCGGGAGTGACAGGAAGGAGGTTAGTATCCACGGGAGTCTGAAACTATCATGAAAAAAGAATCCTGTTCTCTATATGCCTTTCAAATGCCTATGCTTGCTCTATCTGGTCATAATCATGATTGCTGCTGAAATATTCCCTTCACGCAGCAAGTGTATATCAAATCACCTTCCAACGCCCATCCCAAGTGCAAATACCCCCCCTCGTTCAAACCTCTCCAGCATCAGTCTTCCCCTTTCCTACCACCAAACCTTTCCCCTCACCCCTCTGACCCAACGCCTCAACCACATTCCCTAACCACCAAGCATGCACCCTCACATCTCCCGTCAACTCGGGGTGGAAGCTCGTCCCAAACACATTCCCCTGCCTCACCGCAACAATATCCTCCTCCTCCCCAGGCTTCTTCACCGTCCCCAAGACCTTGACCTTTCCATCCCCGTCCATCACCTCCTCCACCACCGGCGCCCTGATGAAAACCCCTCTAAACGGCCCCTCGCCCTCGCCCAAAAAGTCCAGGTTCAAATCCGCCACGAACGACTGCACCTGCGTCCCAAATTTGTTTCTCAGCACCCTCACGTCCAACCCCCCGATAAGCTCCTGCCCGCCCTGCTTCGTAGCAGAGGCCTCCTCCGCCAGCATTACTAACCCGGCGCACGTGCCCCAGACGGGCTTGTGGTCGATCTTGACGAATTCCCTGAGAGGCTCCAAGAGGCCGAGGCGGCGGGCGACGATGGCCATGGTTGTGGATTCGCCTCCGGGGATGACGAGGGCGTCGCAGAGGGATAGTTGCTCCGGGGTGCGGACCTCGAGGAAGTGGAAGGTTACGGATGGGTAGCTGGTGGAGGCGCGGTGGAGGAGGGCGAGGTGCTCTACTACGCCGCCCTGGAGGGCTAGGACACCGACGGTGATTGTTGATGGTGGCATGGTGACTGTTGTGGTTTTCTGTGAGTGAGTGTAGAGGTAGGGGTTGTGTGGCGTGTGGTGTAAGTGGAGGTAGTTGTGAGTGGGTTGCTTGAAATGATGACTCAAAGGGGGGGTGTTGGAGTTATATATGTATGTATGAGCGGTGGCTTGTTATAATATCTAGCGAAAAGCTTCGTGGTAGACAATGGCTTTGTTGATAAGATGCCTTGTCAAGTGAGCAGATAAGGCCTGGTGCTGTCGAGGGTATCTCCTGGCGGAGTCTTGATATCTCAAACGTGGTTGACGAGTCACGATGCTCCTATTTTCAGATGGGGGCGCTCATCGGAAGTCATCAAGCAGGTACCGGGAGGTAGAGGGTGGCTCGGGAAAACGGGCTAGCGTGCTATTGAACACGGATCTAACCGTCTTTGGTACAAACATAGGTCTGCATTCAAAAAGACCATTTCCTGGGCAAAATCAACCCGCATTTCGTGCCAAGTTATGCAGTAATATTTCAACCTAACTGCCACAACCACGTTCAAACAATGCCACTATTCCCAGATTTCCCTGCGCAAAGGCTCAATTGCCAAAGGTTCAATTGCCAAAGGTTCAATTGCCAAAGGTTCAATTGCCAAAGCTTAAATTGCCTACCTGCAAGTCATTGAAATAGGTGGGCAAATTGATGCTCGTGGTGTTCAACTGCGCGCAAGGCTCGAAGGCCATATTTTACAGCACCTGGCTCACTGAATTGAACCGCCTTTACAGGGCACCACCCACTGTAAGCCAGCGCTTGACCCCTGAACCACACCACTTGAACCATACCACTTGAACCACACTACTTGAACCACACCACTTGAACCACCATTGGATACATCACAGCTTTGAAAACTGGCTTCAATTGCCCTGTCTAATTCCACTGCTTAAATGCAGTGAGAGAGATGCGCGCAAGAGACGGTCAACATTGAAAACGACGAATTTCCCATACAAAATGCGGGGTTGGCCATGCACAAACACCCCTTGATCAATTGTTGACTTACATGCCGAAGACAGTTAGATCCGTGTGCAATAGCACGCTAGCCCGTTTTCCCGAGCCACCCTCGGGAGGTAAGTGGTGACATGGTTGCTGGCCCGGTGGCACGGGATATGCCGGATAGGGGCGGCTTATTAAACATCTCTTGGTCCCCTGGATCCGACAGTCAAAGTGAAAAATCCCTCGCCACCCCAATTGGGAACGACATCGGACACTTTTTTAAACACACGGTGCAGGGGGCCAAGCAAAAGACTCTTCGAGATTTTTCACCATTGGATGGTGCAAAAGGTGTAACCTCGCCTCGCTAGATATCGCGGGGGGGTGACGGGGCCGTGGGGAGGAAATAGAGTTGATACGGTGTGGGAACCCCGCGCTTTGCCCAGTAGTGCCCAGGCCGAGAGCAAAAAGGTTGGAGGGGTAATATCAGCCCCTCGAACCCCTCGTTGAATGTGACTCTCTTTTTTTTTCTTCTTTCTTTGTTTTGGGGGGAAGGGCGCGTGGGTGGTTAAGCCACATGTCAAACGTGCCGCTGTCGTGTTAGCCTGCTTAGGGCGCGGGATGACCATATTGGACCTCAATTGGATTCAAGCGAGATATCCCCGTGAGCCCAGCTGCTGGAAAGTTAGGACGTTTATGTAATCCCGAGCTACGTGACTGGTGTGCCGACCCTCCGGGCCCTCTCCGATCCGGAGGCAAGGGTCATTCAACGTTCAACCCGTGAACCGTCCCAAACCCGGAGTTCTCTCAAGGCTACAGTAGATCTCACACTGTGCAGTGATCCCGCCCTCCGCGCTGCCATGCATGCATACACCTGACGATCGAGGGGTCAACCACCACGGCTGTCCCCTCGCTGACTCACGAATCATCTTCCTTAAAAGGTCAATTGCTTTCCCCTTCGAGGCAGTTGTTTTGGACATCAACAGCATCGACCTTCTCTAGCCATCCACTTGCCTACCATATCACATCAACCAAGTTGACCTCCACCGGCCATCAAAGAATCTTACATAACCAACACCATCAAACCTTAAAACACCTCTTCTCGCCACTAAAAAAAGCCCTCAAAACTCTTTTTCTAACCCATCTCAAACCCATATCACCCATAACCTAATCAAAATGGCCACCAACCTCACCAACGGCATCTCCTCTATCAGCGATGACTTCACCGTCAAAGCCGGCCTCGCCCAGATGCTCAAGGGCGGCGTCATCATGGACGTCACCAACGTCGAGCAGGCCCGCATTGCCGAGGAGGCCGGCGCCGTTGCCGTCATGGCCCTCGAGCGCATCCCCTCCGACATCCGCAAGGTCGGCGGCGTCGCCCGCATGTCCAACCCCGAGATGATCAAGGAGATCCAGGCCGCCGTCACCATCCCCGTCATGGCCAAGGCCCGCATCGGTCACATTGTCGAATGCCAGATCCTCGAGGCCCTCGACATCGACTACGTCGACGAGAGCGAGGTTCTCACTCCTGCCGATGACCAGTACCACGTCCAAAAGACCGACTTCAAGGTCCCCTTTGTCTGCGGGTGCAGGAACTTGGGCGAGGCGCTCAGGAGAATCAAGGAGGGCGCGGCCTTCATCCGCACCAAGGGCGAGGCTGGTACCGGTGACGTTGTCGAGGCTGTCAAGCACATCCGGACCGTCAACGCTGAGATTGCCAAGGCCAAGGCTGCTCTTGCTTCCGAGGGCGAGCTGGGCATTGCCAAGTTGGCGAGGGAGATTGGGGCCGATCCCATTCTGCTGAAGCAGACTGCCGAGTTGGGCAGACTGCCTGTTGTCAACTTTGCCGCCGGTGGTGTGGCCACCCCAGCTGATGCTGCGCTCATGATGCAGCTCGGCTGCGATGGTGTGTTTGTCGGCAGCGGCATCTTCAAGGATGCGCTCGACGGTGAGCACGCCACCAAGCGCGCCAGGGCTATCGTCAAGGCCGTTGCCCACTGGACGGACAAGAAGGCGCTTATCGAGGCCAGCATTGAGCACGGCACTGCCATGCATGGCATCAGCAACGCTGGTCTCAAGGAGGAGGAGAAGCTTGCTGGCAGAGGCTGGTAAAGCGGCAATGATATGCAGAGTTTTCTTTTGTGTTTTTTGGGACGGGAAAAGCGAAAAGAACATCATGGAAGCGCGGGTCGTGGAATGGGTGGCATCCTGTTTTTTTTTGGCATGATATCATGAGAATTCATAGGTAGTTCTCACATCTAGCAGCAATGGAGCATGAATGAATCCATTATATGACTTTAAGCCGCGACTATTTTGTATTCACAGAAATGCCTGATTCAAGGCGAGGGTATTGTCTTGACTTATTCATGGTATCACTACAACTGTCATAACGTCATCGACATCAGGGATCGGGCGGGTATGAAGGTAGACAAAAGTACACGTTTTGAGCGTCGACCTGACGAGATTTGATTGATTGTGGGACCTGTTTCACCTGCCTATTGCTGGGTGCTACACGACACTCTTTATACATTACTTCCATGTTCCTAGTCCTTGAAACAGCATGACTAGGTACCTAGGTAGTCACCTCACTTATGCACGGGAGGGTAGGATCTACACCAATCAACTTGTGCTTTATGAACCTCCCATCCAATGAAAGCTAGTACCTTGACCCAAGGACACAAACAGTCAAACAGCCATCAACGGCGCACCATTTTACGCCAAAACATAAACAAGAGATGCGTTATTTGTGCATTAGCTGCTCCCTAAGGCATATTTGTCATTGTATATGTATCTCATCAAGTTCCTGTAGTCTGTTTATGTTACTATTGTGTAACGGACATCTTTTATGTTGGTCAAAACCAGGAGGCAGGTCGTTGAAGGAATCTAAAAAACAAAACAAATCATCTCTGTATACCTACACATATTCCCTCTAGCTAATAATACAATTCATGCACCATGAAAGCCCCCCTTTCATACCCCAGCCCTCTCATGAAGAAAAAAGAAAAGCCAACCCGCGTTCAAATGTTAATGCATCCCGCTTCCCATCCCATCCCATATTCCATCCATCCATTGCCCAGCGCGAAAATAGGGGTATGACATCATTATCAACAACAGCAACACAACTCCCGGCCATCCAAGACTAAACCCTGGGCATGTCGTGACTCTGAAACCCCCACCCGAATACTCATCCATTCCATGACATCCACCCATCCTGTTATTAAAAAGTATATTATCCCATCGACCTCGCCGTGACCTCCGGCCCCAACGAAGCCTGCGTACTGACTGACGCTGCATCCCCCTTCGCATACGGCCTGCTCGCTGGCCTCAAAAACTCCGGCAAGTCCTCCACGACACTGCCCTGTGACATGTGAGTCAGAGTGTTGGATCCCAGCTCCTTATTCTCTCTCCCTGTCTTCGTCGCGTTCGACTGCCTCGGTTGGTGGTGCTGATGCTGCTGCGCCTCGACGTCGATATCCTTGAGGGCAACGTCCTCTATCACGCCACCGTCCTTCTTGTTGCTGTTGTGTCCCGGGCTCGTCCCCTCGTCAGCCACAATCTCCAGCCAGTCCCCGGCCGCCGCCCCAGGCCGTGCCGTTGCCGGCGGATTCCGCAACGGCTTGGACCCAATCGTGAGCTGCGGCCCTCCGTTGCTGCCCAGTCTGGCGCTCGGCTGTGCCGTGTTCTCGCCGGACGAGGGTTCGAGCAAGTTGGGGAAGAGGCGTGTGATGAGCGGCTTGAGTGTCATGGCGCAGGCGACGACGATCGAGGTGTGGATCTCGAGAGACGTCCAATGGCTCGACATGGCGTTGACATAGGTGTAGTCGACGGCCGGGTTGCTTTTCAAGCGAACGATGATGACCAGGCGGATGACGGAAACGACGCAGATGCTTGAGCGCGCCGTGTTAGTGATGCGGCAACGGCTGGGCTTGAGGGGGATTGGACAACCTACAAGAAGCCAACTGCAAAGACGGCGGTCACAGCAATCTTTTGTCGGCGAGGGAGCTTCAATGGCATGATCATTGGGATCGGGATAAGAAAGATTGAGAAATCTGTGACGATGCCCAAACTAGAAAAAAATGGTGAGTTTCAAACTGCACGTCTAGGCGACCTCGTGCCGAGGTGAGATGGTTCATACCTAGTATTGGCCCACCAGACAGCGTCTGGATGACAATAGCTACCCGCCTGGTAACGAGGATCCCAAAGAGCTTTGAGTGGAATGCAGAAGGTGAGTGTGGTTGCGAGTGCTATCAGATTATGTATGGTAACGAAGATAAGCAACGCCCATGAGCACTTCTTCGCCCAGTCATACGTGAAGATATTGACATATATCACACATATCGACATTTTACTGAGTCCCAAGGACACGGCGTAGAACAACAGGGAAAAATACCATGTCTGTGTAGCACTTGAATCAGTCTATGAGCCGTTGGGATGGGTCAGGACAAGGTGGCGCACCTTGAGCATCTTGAGAAAATTTTCTTCCGGTTGGACATCATATACGTGTTTACCCATGCCATAGCCAACTTCCACCGTCATTACGGCGGACATGGCCGCAGCTATGATCTAGTGGACTGTTAGAGGGAGGATCCTCGCCGCAGCAATGGTATCGTCGAGGGACGGACGTACAAGTGATAGCAGGATGAGCCAATCTGCGGCACCAAGACTCCGGACAATCTTGATGCGTGTCCAGAATCTCAAGGCGACAAAAAGGGCGGCGATTCCAAAGGCGAGCCAGACGGAAGCCAGAAGCCCGGGGCCTCGGGAATCATGGGGCCAATTCTCCATCGGCCCATACAAGCGAATGAGGGCACGCTCTTTCTCTTCTTCACTCAGAAACATCGAGTCGTTGGAATTGCTGTCGGAAGTGTCGAAAAGACAGCATGCCTATCAGCACAGGGAGCGCAGGACGGTGGTATTCAACAAGGGCTGCTGGGCATGGCTGTCATGGTACAGACCCAGCAGACAGGAAGAGGGAAGGGAGTCAAGGTCAGGCTAGCAACTTGGCTCCGTAGGAGCGTGGATCTTGGTCGTCTTTAAAGAATGCTCCCGGTAATCTGCGAGCAAGGATGCGGGCCCAGCAGCATGGCGTATGTACCTACTGATGTAACAAACCCCCGCGACCCCGTTGCTCCATCATGTAGATACACACCATGGGCACCAGGGGTTAGTGTCATTCAGGGGTAGCACTCGGCAACTCTCTTTGGTCCAATGTGTGGCGACTGATGAAGCATAATTACAAGGCCTTCAAGCTGTTTCTTGGGGATCTTGGGAGCCGAACAGCACCATCAGTCAGGCGACTCATCACAAGGCAATGCATCATGCGATGAAACTGGCAGAGCGGCTCGCGTTCTGTGTCCAGCCTCAAGTGAACCAGAACTGAGGAACATCTCGGAGTTTACTCCGTATTATCGCCCGTTAGTGCTGTGAGTCGGGTCGACGACATCCCTTGGCAGCGCCATGGTGCAGACACTAGGTTTCTGTCTTAGCGGTGAGCTCATCGCCGGTCTCAACTGGTTATCCACAAGATTGTGATAGTGCACTTTTCGGATGTGCAGACCCGGTGAGGCGAGATGGGACGAATGAGCAGGGGATCGCGCGTCGTCGTCAGGTTTGCAATTCTGAAACCGGCTCGAATGCGAAGGCAGACAATATTGGGGCGCTCTTGGCTGCGTCGATCCAGTCAGTCCATGCGATGACTTTCCAGGTTGGATGGGTGGATGGCACGGTGGGTGGCAGTGGATGCTTGGGATTGGAGCGGCTGGGGCCCTTGAGCCGCAACGGAATTCGGGTTCAAGAAGATGTATTTCTTTTCTTGCGCAGCGCGGGGGACGACGGGGGACGATTTCATTGCAGATTATTACGGTGTTGTCCCAACCAAGTTACTGCGCCGAGCAACAAGCTTTGAATGCTCTAGGGGCCAAGACGATCACACCTCCTGCCTTTGGGACAGTTACATTGTACACAATCCATCAGCTAACCATCGACCAACCTGAAAGTGGTATCGAGAGGCGACAGACTGAAGTTATTCACAACCAACAACAAGCCTGGCACCACCTGGGTCGGATCATATTTAAAGCATTTATGGGTCGCATCGCGATCTCCTCATTTTGCGTGGAGTAACCCTGCTCTGGTGATCCTTGGCGATCCATTCGGCTGCCAAGGCCGGTTGCCTGCCGGGAGGCGTTCCACTAGACGTGCCCCACCAAAATTTCCAACACCGCGGGGCAGCTGTTTGGAGCATCGAACCTTCAGATCATACCGTAGACATCCAAGTTTTCCTTTCTAGCATTCACCATCAGTTCTTTGACCACAACACCTCTTCTTTCGTGAAGCACTTTCAGTAGCAGTATTACTCGACAGTAATCCAGAAACAAGAGCATTGATCACCATGTCGGCCACATCCTTCGACGAAGACGATGACCCCATCATCGCCGAGTACAACGTCTTCGTCAAGCCCCCTCTCCCCGAGAACCGAAAGCTCGTCCTCCTGCAATTCTTCAACAAGGCCGCCACCGACCCCTCTACCCTGCGAATCCCACACATCATCGGAATGCGCCACAAGCCCGAGTCCGGGTTCTACGAAGTCGACTGTCCCATGGACATCAACACCGCCTATGATCGCAACAAGGGTGTAGAGATGGGCTCTGCCCTTACTAAATCTCTGGATGCCAAGAAGGGCGGCACTCATGGTCTGGCAGGTGGATTCAGTTCAGTTGGCCCCGCCGCGACAGCGGCAAACAGAGGCCGGAGGATGGCCGCCGGGGACGATGAGCAACCCCAAATGAGCTTCGAGGAAGCCCAAAGGAGGAACATGGTGCTCAAGAAACAAACACTGAGCGGGCACCGCATCGCCAACGAAAACGTCCCTTACAGTTACGTCGGCGTCTTCAAGGGCAGTAAGTTGACCACCTGCCATGCACTCTCACCACCATCCATCACTTTGCTGACACGCGCCGCCCCCTCCAGACAACATCCACCTAACCCCCTTCACCGACACCGTCAATCTCCGCCCATTCCAACCGCACCTCGATGCAGCCACCGAACAAGAACGCCTCAACCGCCCCAACCCCAACGCGCCTCAAGACCAAGCCCCCGGCGCCCGCGCCCCCGGCCGCGCGATTCAAATGTCTCTGAAGTCGGCCATGGACGGCGTGGCAACCGACACGATGGCCGATCGGACGCACAAAGTCCAGCTGGAGAAGTGGCAACACCTGGATTACATGGCCGACGACACCAATGGGGCATGGCAGGCCTACCGAGAGAACCTCTTGTTGGTTCCAGAAAATGATCTGGAAAAGGTGAAGGAGGCGAGCAAGGAGGACGCAAAGGGCAAAACGAAGGAGGTGGCGGATGAGAGGGACAGGATTTGCGCGATGCCAGATCTGGTGGACAAGGTTGCGCACCTGAAAACGGATTGGGATGAGGAGAAGTATATCAAGATTATAACGGAGAAGTGGTAAGTTGTGGCTGGTGGTGGTGGTGGAGTGGGGTTTGTCTAATGGTGTCTTGTGGGCGGAGTTCATAGGGAGTTTTTGCTTGGGGATTATTTGCAGGTTTAGAGAAAACTTTTACTGTGTACTGTAGAGAGTGCAGTTGAGATCCCCTTTTTTTCAGGGAGACTTTCAAGAATCACAAGTCAGTATGGTTCGTCATCATAGACAAGTGCATCATGTTTGGACATCGGATGGCGGGGACTTGATTCAACAATCAGCCTGCACATCAGGCTTTGCATTCCCGACTGGAATAAATACATGCTAGGAATGGGGTGGTGGGTGATAGTTCTCTGATCCCCCTCAGTAACGGCGTCAACTGCGTCAACAAAGCACATGAATTATTTGGGGTCAAGTGTGCTAGATTTATACTAGCTAATCAGACAAGAAACAACGTAACAAAGACCTCGAGTACATTATACCAACAGACGTCGAGAGGCCACGAAGATTGGTGTCTTGTACGTTACTTTGGCCTTGAAAGCCATGTTCAGATTCCAACATCTATTTACACACAAGAATACACAACGCCATACGCAAGTAAATCAATAATTCACCTATGGCTATGCTCCTAATTTTAGAAAAAAGATCACACAAACTTCCACACTAGCCTTTCCTGACTCTCCCTAAAAAAATTCCCCGCCATGTTCCACCATCCTTTTTGTTGGGTATCATTGCCAGTTAGAGCAGCTTTCCATAAATACTGTTTTGCAATGAAAAATGCCCTGCCAGTATAGAACCTGCCGTGCTTTGTGCGCTCCGCTTCATGATGCATCGAAACTTTTGCGCGATGAAAAAGAAGAAAAGAATCCAGGATAAACACCTCTCTACCAACTGCTCGTGAGGGGATCCGTTCTGTCGTAGAGAAATAACTCTGCCGAAACCGGCATACCGCGGGGCGATGCCGATGTCATGACAACATCACACCTTCCCAATTACCTCCCAACTACTGCAGGAGTTCGACATCCAGCCCAATGCTGCGCATGAAAAGATTGACATTCTGGAGACGTTGGGCACCGAGGTCGACGGGGAGGGTTTTCGAAAGGGCAACCGTATCCATGACCCGATCCTTGACGGCGAGCACAAGCCTCTGCTGCTGCTCTGGGCTAGCTCCTATGCCAAGGGCCGCGAGCAGTTGCCATACGTAAATGTCATCACCGGTATTGACAGTACCAGGGAACATGTATGGGAGCGTAGGCTCGAGACGATCGAAAAACTCAGTGTGGCACATATCCCTGTAATCTGTTAGCCGTAATCGCTGTGGTGTCAGGTGAACATGAACTTACCAAGCACGCCAGGATGGATGAGTGTTTCCAACATTAACCTTAATAATTTCGGCGCGACTCAGGATCATGGTGATCATCGAAGCTCCAATGCGGCTCTTTGCAATAATGTCCAACCGTTGCTTAGAAAGAATGGATAGCAGACCAGCCACGATATCGAGATCGAGCTCGTTCAGGAAGTTGAAGAGCGTGTTCATGACGGCGTTGGAGAAGACGTGAATGTTCTCGCGCATCGCAGCTGTCAGCTGGACTGCGGCAGATGTCACTTGAGCGTTGACAACAACATCCAGTTTGTCAAGGTTAACGATCACCAATGTGAGAATGGTGGTCCGCTGCTCTTGACTGAGGTGGCGGAAGATCCTGTTCATGGCCTTCATGCCCTTGTTGTATGACAGGAGCGCGACAAAAGGATTCGGGTGTCCCGGCTGAGGTTCGTCGTAAACTCTCAGCGCAGACCACAGTTCCTGGTTGAGGGCTTGTGCTTCGTTGCTCCAACGGATTCCTCGCTGATGACCTTCGACGTCACTGTCGCTGTTGGGGGGAGGTGGTAGCAAGCGATCATGGTCTTCCATCTTCATGAGTATGGTGTAGATGCGTTCGATGGTGCGCAGATCACTCTTACGATCGCCAGCACTGACGACCTTGTGGGCGCTGTTAGGACGGTTGGCATCATCGGTGCTCTCCGTACGCTTGATATTGAGTAGCGGCTTCGGTGTCTTCGCATTGCTGAACGAGATCTTGCCCAGACTTCCTTCGATAACGAGCTGTTTGTTCTTGGGCTTGTTCTTGGCAGCTTCGACAGCCCGCTGGACCTGCTGCTCCATACGTTGCATGTGATTCTCAGGACCGCGGTGGCGACGCATGTGGCCAGACCTGTTGCCGGTCTGGAAAAGATAGGTCTGTGCAAAGTTGTTGAGCGGCTGATTAGGGTGTTGTCGTTGACCGCCCTGAAGTGAGCTATGAACCTGATAGTAGAAATCTTCGGCGAGCGATTCATCGGTCCCGTGCTCGTTCGGGTTTCCGGTGGCTGCAACTAGCTGCTGAAGCTGAATGCGTGTTACGAAGCTCTTGTCCTGAGGTGTCATGACACCGTTGTCGCGAGACATGAGGAAAATCTTGTGGTTCCGCTTAGCGCGCTTGGCTTCCTGGTCCATATAGGCCGCCTTCTGCTCTTCGGTAAGTTGAGACACTTGAGATGGATGCGTGATGATATTCGGCTGTCTCCCAAAAGAACCCTGCTGTCTATGACCCGGCTGGGTCGGGGGAGCAGATGGCCCTGGCACGGGAGGCGTAGAGTGCTGCTGGTGCATGCCTAATCTAGCCGCATCTCCGGAGGCTCGGTTTGGATTTTGCAAGATTTGGGTTGGTTGAGCAGAGGTCGACGACGGGTGTCGTTGATGAGCAGCAGGCTGAACCGGAGGCTGAGGGGAAGGAGCTTGGGTGGATTGCGGTCTCTGCAGTACATGAATCGGGAGTGCTTGTCTGGCATGGTCAACCGGAGGAATGAACTGTTGCTGAGCCGGCTGAGCAAACTGGATCGCCGGGTCGTAGGGTATCTGCGAAGGCCCTTGAGCATGGGGAGCTGGAGCCGGAGACGGTGTAGCGTGGGCAGCGTGGGCCTGGGCCTGGGCCCTTATCTGAGCCTCGACTTCCTCCAGGCTCAGGATCTTGCGACTGGGCGCCGCCGATGGGGTAGCCTGCTGGGAAACTTGAGGGGCAGATTGCGCTGGCTTTTTCGGGGCAACGCCCCAGAGGGAGGCATCGACCTGCAGCTCGGGGACCGGCTCTTGACTATACTTGTCGTTTCCATACTTCTCGTAGCCGGTGCGATAGTGACCCTGAGATGTGTAGCCGTAGGAGGACGCGCTTGTGAGAGACGGCTGGCCGTACGACATCTGATGGACAGGATTGGCAGGCTGGGAAACAGCTTGGGCGGACCGGGCCGGAGGCTGCTGGCGGTTGTAAAGATGATGTTCCTCCTCGATGACATTCTGGACCTTGGCGGTTTGCGAGAAGAAATCAAAGTCCTTTCCAACGGGCGCGGCAGTTATATCACTGGTATCCCCAAAAGTATCATCGTTGAAGGCATCCTTGGTTTCTTCGAGCTGGTCCCCAAGACCGTCGTAGGTGTCTTCAAACTCCAGAGCATCGCCATCGTCGTCCCGACCAGAAAGGCCTTGAAAAGGATTATGGGCTTGTGAGAAGCCAGTGGCCGCCGTGTTATGGGCGTTATTGAATCCAAAGAACGACATGGTTGCGACTTCGGGGGAAGGTGAGGAGACTCGGAGGCCGAAGGAATTACTAACGAAGGATATTAGCCACTGATGCAATAATAATTCGAAGTCTTGGAAAGCCATGGTCGTAGTTCCAGGTGAAATATGTCGGGAGGGAAGTTTCGGCCAGCAGAACATCAACACGCCCAATTTGTACCCCAGTTGGTGCCCCTCCTGGTTGAGAAGTTGGGCAGAATCTAAGGAAATCTAGAGCGGTTGCGTCAAGTATAGTTGACGCCGGATGCCCCAAATGGCGCACCCAGAACCGTGGCCGTGGGCATCCACACCCACAGCCACATGGCTAGCAGGAGGAGGGAAGTATGCGGTACTTACAGCGTGGAAAATAGAAATAGCTTGGTGGTCGAGTCGGTCAAGTATCATGATGATGTGATCGATGCGACCAGGTTGCGAAGATGGCTACCGGGTCCGGAACAAGCAAACCGTGGAAGCGGCAGGCTTGTGGACGGAGCCGTAACTGCTGAAAGACAACAAACTCGAGTTGGAAAACAGCAACAAGAGAAGGCGGCAAAGCGCCGCTAGAAAACAAACAAGGTGGCGAGGCAAGGAAAGGACGGAGAAGTGAATAGGTATCCAGGTGGATGAGGTAACTCGGCGTTGGAGGTTGAGTGGTGGGTGGGTCACCATGGCTCACCCCAAAGAATGGGAGGCACTAAGCTAAGTGGGATGTCCCAGATGATCCGGTCGACCAATGAGCTTTGGCACTGATCCCGGATTATCTCGGATTATTGCTGTGGTGGTGGGGACCTATGTGGATGGACCGTGCACGGAGGACACAAGTCTCCTGCAACACCCCGCGTCTGGCAACTTTCAGCCAAATCTTCAGAGGTTTGGTTCTGGCCGTTGCATTGGCAGTGGGTGGCTAGTTAACTTGTTTTTAATAATAGCTATTTGCCATGCGGTGGGGAAATTGCTTGAACTTAATATGCAATGCTTGTTTCTCGAGTACAATAGCTATACCTTGTTACCTGTAAGTAGGTATCAATTATACACAAATTCGGGGCTGTTGGGCAGAGACCAGCCCGCCCTCGTCCAGTCCGCCCCTCGGTGCACCAACCGTCTCTAGTAGCACCGCCGTCATTCGAGTATCGGCAGTCCCCACGCGGAGAGCAGCCCGGTTCCTGAAGGCTGACGGGGCATGCGGATCGGATCTGCCTCTGGGTGCTGTCCGCCAGCACGAGGAATCTAAAGGGCCTAAACTACACGTAATATAGAGTCACCAAGGTATCTGAGGTATTCTGTCTGCATTGCATTGCTGCTGTCCCAAGCGAGGCAGGGTCTTCGGCGTCCGAAGGGCTGGAGATGCAAGGGTTTTACGAGATTGGCGACGTCTTGGGACAAAAGGTTCCGTCATATCTGGGGTTCCATGTGGGTTGGTTGTGTGACAGTTAGAGGTGTACTTGAGCCCATCCCTTAATCCCCCCCAGACTTTTTGCGCTTGCCCCCAAGGGACAGCACATCGTTCTACTTTTCGCGACTGTATCGCGGCCGATATTATTTTCTTCCCCATTCCTGGACTTCCACGTCGTGAATTCTTGACTCTTGCGAGCCCTTGGAAGCGCAGCTAGTCTCGAACGACATGCCCCATCAATAAGCTCCCTGGTCTCGTTTGGACACGGCGTCCCCACCAATAACGTTAAGCTTTGGCCTGGAGCAGCTCCTCGCCACGACCACGATTTGCCCTTGGGCGTTTCCAAACCCAAGCGCTGTCTGGAGACATCTACCGCACACTCTCCAGTTTGGCGGTCGCATCTTGTTCTTTTCTTCTTCCTCATCTCCCTCCGCCATCAAACGCCCAACGATTTGACTGGCAACCTTCACCATGGCGGCCGGCAGCGCTCGCTATGTGCGCTACATTCTAGTTGCCTTTTTCGTACGTCAGCCCTCTGCGTATTGCCCCAGCTTGCTGCAGAGGTTCCCCCCATTAACACATGCGCTCTAGGTATTGGCCGTTTTCTACTTTATTTCAGATTCGAGCAATGCGATTTCCCAAAATATCACGGTTCCTCACGGCAACAAGGGCGCCGATGACCACTCCCACAAGGATGCCGTCCTAAACAACCAGCCCGGCAGTCATGACGCTGCCGCCGACTCCCACAGCACCAAGAACAAGCCTTCGATCCCCAAGGTCGGCCCCAACATTGATCCCGCCGAGTACCCGCTGGCCATGACCCCGAATGACCCTGGATTCCACGATCTGTCCGGCATCAAGGGGGGACCTCGTGTGAACGCAACTTTCGTCACATTGGCACGCAACTCTGACGTCTGGGAGATTGCCAAGTCCATCCGTCAGGTCGAGGACCGCTTCAACCGGAGATACAACTACGACTGGGTGTTCCTGAACGATCAGCCCTTCGACGACACATTCAAGAAGGTGACGACATCCCTTTGCTCGGGCAAGACGCACTATGGTCTTATTGGTGAGGAGCACTGGGGCTTCCCCGATTTCATCGACCAGGAGAAGGCCAAGAAGGTTCGCGAGGACATGCACGAGCGCAAGATTATCTACGGCGACAGCATCAGCTACCGTCACATGTGCCGTTTCGAGTCTGGCTTCTTCTTCCGCCAGCCCCTGATGATGAACTACGAATATTACTGGCGCGTGGAGCCCTCGGTCGAGCTCTTCTGCGACATCCACTACGACCCCTTCCGCTTCATGCACGAGAATGGAAAGAAGTACAGCTTCGTGCTCAGCTTGTACGAGTACATTGAGACCATCCCCACCTTGTGGGACAGCGTCACCAAGTTTATGAAGAACCACCCCGAGCACATTGCCGAGGACAACTCGATGGGCTTCCTGAGTGACGATGGTGGCAAGACCTACAACAAGTGCCACTTTGTAAGTGGCTTTTCTCTCGCTCAGTTCAACGTGTGTCGTAACTAACTCGATTTCCCAGTGGTCCAACTTCGAGATTGGTAGCTTGAGTTGGCTTCGGTCCAAGGCTTACATTGATTACTTCGAGTCCCTCGACAAGGACGGCGGTTTCTTCTATGAGCGCTGGGGTGATGCCCCTGTCCACTCGATTGCCGCCGCTTTGATGTTGCCCAAGGACCAGATTCACTTCTTCAACGACATTGCCTACTACCACGTGCCTTTCACCCACTGCCCAACGGGTGAGAAGCTTCGCACTGACCTCAAGTGTCACTGCGACCCCAAGAACAACTTTGACTGGAAGGGATACTCTTGTAAGCACCCCCAGTTCAACCTTTCCCGCAGAATCCCTTGCTAAATGACCTCTTCTAGGCACGTCAAGATACTTTGAAGTCAACGGGCTGGAGAAGCCTGAGGGCTGGCAAGACCAGACCGACTGAATTTTGCAGTGATAACCAAGACAAAATCGCAACTTTGTCTTGGAGAAAGATGGGTCCCGTCATAGAATTGTATCAAATCCTATCGAGTTCATGACTGGTTTTCATTTTGTGTCGCCTTTCCTAATAAAACCATACAGCCATCATGAACTCACGAGTTTCAAAACATACTGGGTCAATTATTTTCGTGGGATATCAAGAACGGCCCCAAAACAACAGACTAAAGGCAGGAAAACAGGGATATGTTGTTCAAACAACAGCTGATTCACTCATGTTGGAAAAAAGGGGGCAGCGGAAGGCAACGTGGATTTCATTACTGTGGATTTGAAATGAGTTTTTGGGGAGGTTTCTAGGTGTACATATTGCTACTTTTTTTCCGCTTATCTTGCCATGGCTTAGACGATGCGAATTCACGCGTGGAAACATTTTGATGTTGACTTTTTTGTTATTGCGGGAGCTGTGATGCCCCGTTGGTGTTTTTACATGGTCTGTATAATACAACAACGCCCTGATATTCTGGCATGACCCGACCTGACCTGACCCGGCCGATCCTTTTGTTTCCAGGTTATGTCCGCTTTTCTCTGTCCAAGTTTGACCCTATTTTCCCGGCCCCGGGCCCTTCCCATCATGGGTATCATCACCCTCCCTTCCATGTCCTCCCTATCCTCACACTTAAACCGTCGCCTTCTTGGGCTTCTTTGTCCCGTACTTGCTCCTGCTGCTCACTCTGCTGCCCACACCGCCCAGATCGAGCGCTCCTCTAACCAGTCTGTACCGCACACCGGGGCAATCCTGGGCTCTGCCGCCGCGGACCAAAACGACCGAGTGCTGCTGGATGTTGTGGCCCTCGCCGGGGATGTAGGCGGTGATGACCTTGCCGGTGGAGAGCCTCACACGGGCCGTCTTGCGCTCGCCCGAGTTGGGCTTCTTGGGCTTGGTGATGCCGACTTTGACGCAGACGCCTTTGAGCTGGGTCGCGTGGATGGCCGAGAGGGCGGGGGAGACGGAGTGGCGGGCTTTTTGGGGTTTTCGGCAGCCCTTGAGTTGGAGGACAAAAGTTAGAGATCTGGGGCAAAAGGGCAAAAGGGGAGGCTGAGGGGAAGCGTACTCGGAGGACTTGGTTAAGGGTTGCGGATTGGGAGGGGGTGGTTGAGAAGGTTCGGATGGGGGAGGGTACTGGGAGGGAGGGGCGGAGTGATGGTCTGAAGACCAGGTTTCTGAGAAAGGAGGCCATGACGACGGAGTGGGTGTAAATGGCGGGCGAGACTGGGGATGTCGTCGTCGTCGTCGTCGTCACGAATTGGCAACCCAGGCGAGCGATTGAAAGTATGGGATCCACATTGTTTTCCTGGCTTGGCGGGCTTTTGAAAGTCACGGGATATGGCACGTGCTGAGAGCTTGGACGTAGTCCGGCAATTGTCGGTTCAAGTGGACCCCCTCCCCGGGTCAGATCACATGGCGGTGTTCACACTCTATCCCTGCGTGCATCCCCCGGCGCGATGACGCTGCTGGGCTTGTCCGCGGGGAGCCGCTTGACTGGTCAAGGCAGAGGTTACCTCGGCTTTGGACGCTGTTCGGTCCATCAACGATGCGCACCTGGTTTCCTGATCGTCCCCTTCCGCCGTTGGAAGCGGGTTGCCTATGGTGCGGGCATTCGGTGCTGTATTGCTCGCTGTAGGAAGACCCCTTCCCGCCCCAGCCGAGCGGTGCCTCCTGGGGGAATGCACCGTTAACAAGACCTACCTTAGCGGGTCCGTTTCCGATGAAGAAGAGCCCCTCCAAACATAGATCGAACTAGAGCTGTCCCCCCGGTGTGGTATAAAGACCGTTCAAGCTGCCCACCTCCCCTTTTGTCCTTGGACTTTTGTTTTTTTCGCGTTTCCGTTTTCGATCTCCTCCTCCTTTGCCCGGTGCACCGTCGATATCGTTCAACGTTCACCCCACCCTTTGTACCGTTCCAACCGTCGTCTTTCCCGTACTTCTCCATATCGGCAAGATGAGGTCTTTCGCGAGAGCATTACGCCCTGCTGTGCGTAGAAGCCTGGCTGTTTCTGCTCCAAGGATAGCGAGCGGGAGAACGGCTGCTCTTCCCGCTGTTCAGATGTGAGTGCCAGCTGCTGGAGGTCCATAGGGAGAGAACCGTAGTTGACAGCCT
Source organism: Cercophora samala (assembly GCA_030512305.1). Classification (NCBI taxonomy): domain Eukaryota; kingdom Fungi; phylum Ascomycota; class Sordariomycetes; order Sordariales; family Lasiosphaeriaceae; genus Cercophora; species Cercophora samala. The sequence continues at coordinate 51,090 of JAULSY010000155.1, forward strand.
CCCTCGCAGTGCTGCCCGCCCTCTTTCTACCACTGCTCCCCGCCGTGATCCCAGCCTTGCAGATGTCGCCCCAACACCCATCACCCACTTTTCCGAGACCGAGGTTGCCATGGCTGAGGCTGTCCAGAAGTTTGCCAACGACGTCATCCTCCCCAAGGTTCGCGAGATGGACGAGGCCGAGGAGATGGACCCCACCATCGTGGAGCAGCTCTTTGAGCAGGGTATCATGGGTGTTGAGATTCCCGAGGAGTACGGCGGTGCCGGCATGAACTTTACCGCTGCGATTGTTGGTATCGAGGAGTTGGCCCGTGTCGACCCATCAGTATCCGTCATGGTGGACGTCCACAACACGCTCGTCAACACTGCTGTGATCAGGTGGGGTAGCGAGACCCTCAAGAAGAAGTACCTCCCCAAGCTGGCCACCAACACCGTTGGCTCCTTCTGCTTGTCTGAGCCTGTCAGCGGTTCTGACGCTTTCGCTTTGGCCACCAAGGCTACCCCGACTGAGAATGGGTACAAGATCAACGGTAGTAAGATGTGGATCACCAACAGCATGGAGGCCGACTTCTTCATTGTTTTCGCCAACCTCAAGCCTGAGCAGGGATACAAGGGTATCTCCGCCTTCATTGTCGACAAGGGCATGAAGGGCTTTAGCATCGCCAAGAAGGAGAAGAAGCTCGGTATCAAGGCCAGCAGCACCTGCGTTCTCAACTTTGACGATGTCGAGGTGCCCAAGGAGAACCTCCTCGGCGAGGAGGGCCAGGGATACAAGTACGCTATCCAAATCCTGAACGAGGGCCGTATTGGTATCGGTGCTCAGATGACCGGTCTGGCTCTTGGTGCGTGGGAGAACGCCGTCAAGTATGTCTGGAACGATCGCAAGCAGTTTGGAAAGTTGGTAGGCGAGTTCCAGGGTATGCAGCACCAGATTGCGCAGTCTTACACTGAGATCGCGGCGGCTCGCGCGCTCGTGTATAATGCCGCTCGCAAGAAGGAGGCTGGTCAGGATTTCGTCATGGACGCTGCCATGGCCAAGCTTTATGCTTCCCAGGTTGCTGGCCGTGTCAGCGGGCTGGCGGTGGAGTGGATGGGCGGTATGGGCTTCGTTCGGGAGGGTCTTGCCGAGAAGTTCTTCCGTGACAGCAAGATTGGTGCCATTTATGAGGGCACGAGCAACATTCAGTACGTTCTTGTCTGTTGTCTAGCATACTTTTATTTTGCTAACAGTGTCATACAGGCTCAACACCATTGCGAAGATGTTGCAAAAGGAGTATACCGCTTAGGTTGTTTTCTTTTGTTACCCTGTTTGAAGCATACATTTGAACCGGAGTTATCTTTTTGCATGGGCGATTTTCTTGGGCCTGAAAATGGAGGGCTTGTCTTTGCCACGTTAAGAGCTATAAACCATATGAATACCACTTACACAATCAATGTTATGAATAAACCGGGGTCTGCTTGCTTTGAGGAGTATCTTGGCGGTGTTGAAGCTGAAGTGGATTCTGGGGAACTCTAGGACTCCAGGAAAGAGACTGCAGCCCTATGGATGGAGATGGGGGGGCTTGCAATCTTTGCATAGCTGCAGCTTGCGAGATGTACGTACTAGCTAATCTCTTGATGCCGGTTAAACGCTCAGTCAGTCATGAACTCTTGGTTGTGTATTGTCTTCCCACTGCTATTTCTTCAACCCTGCATTGGTGGCTGATATTCAGGTGAGATCTCACCTCAGGTCTCTTCGCTTCTGGGCCTTTCGCAAGGAACGACCTATTTTGAGGGAGACTTGGCCTAGTATACCGAGCCCATTTGATGTGGAAGGAAAAAGGCAAACAGGCCGACAGGATGGGCTACATATCGGCTGCAACCCTACTGAGCAGAGCAGACAAACACGCTATAGACATGCCACTGGTTGCTGTGTAGCTACCTAGGTTTTTATTGAGAATGGAAAGATCGGACCCAGTAAACCCATTTTTTGGTAGACCGGGTCTCAAGTATATACAAGGGACCAGCCCGGCTTGGACGGGTCATCCCGCCGAGTCCTACGAGCAGTCCTAGCAACTACCTACCCAAACACAGACATATCGGTCATGGGATCACAGGCTTCTTCCACAAATTTATGCAAGATCAAATATATTTCTAAAGCATGGCTTCATGTCTGTGATATATCAGATTGAACTTGAGGCTGCTAGATACCCAGATATGAAGTACATACATACCATGATCGAGATGAGTGAAGAGCCCGTTATCGGTGCCGCCAAGACCAGCCCAACCAAAACCTCTTAGGTACTGAAGCTGCTAGGCCATTCCCCTTGGACGTCCACTGGCGCCAGCACGGTTGAATTCCAGGTGGTTTCCGGGATGCAACGCGATTCGATGTTTGATTTCTGGTCAAAAAGTCGACCGACGTTGCGCATTGCCATGGATGCTAGGTCGCAGACTGAGGGCACCTCATGGAGAAATCGGGACACTGCCCCTCACTCGATGCCCCACTTCCCTGCCTGACTGTGACTGTGTGACGGGCTGAGAGGCACCACCACCAGCAAAGACATTTCTTGATGGAATGAACTTCTCGTCTACACCATCCCATCTTCCACCCGATATCTCAGTCACTCATCCCACACAGAAACAGCCAGGAGCGCGGGCTGTTTACCTGATCAACAACCAACAACAACACGGCTGTGCCACTTCAACAACGGTGTGAGTGAGCTACCCCGCAGCGCGCCACTTTGTCGAGCTATCGCTTGGGACTTGGTGCATGGGCCAGGGTTCTACGACCAGGTGAACCTCGTCGTCAACAGTGGCCGATAGAGAAACCTCTGGCGAAAGCTGAAAAAGTGGCCACAAGCAGGCGAGGTTCATGACAGCCTTGTTCCAGCCTGTGGAGGCGAAGCTCTTTCTTTGGATGACCACGGCACATATCAACCAGCACTTTTGGTAGAGCGCGATTCCGAATCAGCGCAGCCCTCCTACCTATCTTTGTGAGTCCTATTATTCCCGTTGCTTTGGCAATCATCATTCATTCCCGTCCCGGCATCTTCCCCTCCAGCAAGACAGGCGTTCAGGAACAGAGAACGTACCTTGGTATCTCTATCTAGTGTCCAGTGTCCAGTATCCAGTCTCCAGTATCCAGTACCCAGTGCCTCCACACCACAAGCTCCCACAGCAACGCAAGTGAGTGGATAACCAACATTTCCACTCTTCGCTGCCAAACACCGCCCACCGACTCTCGCAACCCAGCCAGGTGTTGGAAGGAGTCGCAAGGCACCGTGGCAAAGTGTGTACCCGAGAGCTGCTTCCAAATGCGAAACACATAACCCCGCCATAATCCGGCACTGACGACATCCTACCTATCTCGAGTCGCTCGCAAACAGCACCTTCACGTCCTGATCGTCGGGCTGGCACGCCAGTGGCACTTGCCCTACAACAATCCGCAACATCCCAAAGAAAAAAAGTCTTCCTAACAACTTCTCTTATCACAGCATCCCTACTAGTTCCCCTTGTCACCGCGCGCCCGGCCGCGCACAACACCGCCGCCATGACCGACGACGACAAGATTGTGGACATCACCAAGAAGATTGAGCGGGAAAGGGCCCTCATCAATGCGGCAAATGTTATGCGGCAGCAGACCCAAAATGAAACCGTGCGGCAGAAACTCGACAGCCAGGTCCGCGAGGGCCACCGGAATCTTGCTTTCTTCGAGAGCAGGCTGAAGGAGCTGGAAATGCGCCGTGTGAACCAGTCGATGGACAACATGTCGCTGGGTGGATCAACTTTGGCTTCCACGAGAAGCAGCGAATATCAACACGACGATGGCGGACGGCCTGCACCTCCTCCCAAAGATTCGTCTGGGTACCCTTCCCACCATGGCGGCCAGTCACCCTACGGTCCTAGTGACCTGATGCCTCCTCGAGGCCCCTTCCCCGCCGGACCGCCGAACTCGTCGATTCCCAAGTCACGCCCCAACTTCTCGAAGCTCGGTACGTAGTGACTACACGATCTCAATTGCATGTCTAGCTTCCCAGGCACTAACATCAGGGATTTGGTAGATCTTATCAAGTATGACACTCCCCATCTCGGGCCTCGCATCCAGCACATGCTGTCCCAGCTTCAGTTCAAGCTCAACGTGGAGGAGCAGTATCTCAAGGGTATCGAAAAGATGGTTCAGCTTTACCAGATGGAGGGCGACAAGAAGAGCAGAGCCGATGCTGCCGCCAAGCGAGTTGAGAGTGGACAGAAGATTATACTCCTGAAGCAGGCCCTCAAGAAGTTCGAGGAGCTCAATATCGATATGGACGCCGATTCCCAGGATGGTATGCTCCTTCAATTTCCTCACAATATCCTTGCTTGCTGGAATGGCCTGCTAATGATGCGCTGTTACAGATGATAGTATCAACATGCCTAATCTGCGAAAACCTCTATCCGGACAGCTCTCCGTTCGCATCGTCGCTGTTAAGGAAGTTGACCATGCGCCCCTCACTCGCTTCTCTCGTTCTCCCGAGACGTTCATCACTCTCAAGGTGGAAGATGCCATCGTTGCGAGAACCAAGGCGTCCCGAAATGACAGATGGGAGTCGGAATATCACAGCATTTTTGTGGACAAGGCCAACGAAGTGGAATTGACCGTGTATGACAAGCCCGGCGAGCACGCTGTGCCTATTGGCCTTCTGTGGGTGAGAATCTCCGACATTGTGGAAGAGATGCGCCGGAAGAAGATCGAGGCCGAAACTACTGCTCAGGGGTGGGTGTCTGCCGATCGACTTGGGTCTCACGATGCTCGCGGTGGTTCTCCTCCTTCGCAGTTCCCTATGGGCGCACAAGCTCCCCAGTTTCAACCACCCCCGACATCCCCTGGACGGTTCCATGGCTCCGAGGACGACCCGCAGTTCCTGGCCCCGAGACCTGATGTTGCCCCTGTCATTCCGCAGTCGGTCGAGGGCTGGTTTGCCCTCGAGCCGGCGGGTCAAATCTTTCTCAATCTCAACTTCGTCAAGGATACCAGTGGCCGTGGTAGGCCCGCTGACGCTGGTCTTGGACGCAAGGGTGCCGTGCGTCAGCGCAAGGAGGAGGTTCACGAGATGCAGGGGCACAAGTTCGTCGAGAAACAGTTCTACAACATCATGCGCTGCGCCCTGTGCGGCGAGTTCCTCAAGTACTCGACTGGCATGCAATGCGAGGATTGCAAGTACACCTGCCATACCAAGTGTTACTCACAGGTGGTCATCAAGTGCATCAGCAAAAGTAATGCTGATAGCGACCCCGACGAGCAAAAGCTCAACCACAAGATCCCCCATCGCTTTGTTGCTTTTTCAAATTTGACCGCCAACTGGTGCTGCCATTGCGGCTACATGCTTCCAATTGGTTCAAAGAAGAACTCTAGAAGATGCACAGGTACGTCGTTGAACTAGCTCAACCCCTGAAGTCACATGCTTTTTGGCTTGATGACCATGCTGACTCGCTGGATAGAATGCCCGTTGACTGCTCACACTCAGTGTGTCCATCTTGTTCCGGACTTTTGTGGCATGTCCATGTTGCAGGCAAATCAGATCTTGCATAGTATCAAGCTGGCGGCAGAGCAGCAGAGGTCAAAGAAGGAGAAGGCCAAATCCAGTGGTTCGGCATCCTTGAGTGAAAAGACACTGAGAACGGGCAGCAAAGGAACCATGAGTAGCATTGGATCCAGTTCGACCTATCCGCCGGTCTCTTACGCCCCCTCCACCGCTTCAGCGGACGCTACTGAAGCTGCAAAGCATATCTACAGCCAGGGGTCCCCCCAACGTGTTTCTGGACCAGATCGAACGTCCATAAGCTCAAACGCTGCCTCCGCCGCAGCTGCTGCTGCCATGTCCCCCAAGCCGCAAACCCCCACACAACAGGGCGCGATTCCTGACTTCGGCCCAGGACATTACGGTTCACCTGGGGGATATGGGCGCCCCGGCCAGCAAGACGATATGTATGGTGGCTCACCATCTCAGCATCAACAGCCTTATGGCCAGCAGCCTCAGCAGCGCAAGTACAACCCCGCCGACTACGCCAACATCGGGGCTTACCCCGTACAACAACCGGCGCAGCCCCGCCCCGTTCAACCACAGTCGCCTCCCCAGCAGGTGGCCCCGCATCACCAGCAACCGATGTACCAGCAGACGTCCCAGCCCGTTTTACATCAACAGCCGCCCAAGCAGCAGCCGTTGCCAACGCAAGCTGAGCCTTCCATGATTGTGCCATCGGCGTCGGGCGTGCCGGTTCCGACTAAGAAGCCGCTGCCTTCGGCTACCGACCCGGGCACTGGTATGCGCATTGGTTTGGACCACTTCAACTTCCTCGCCGTGCTTGGTAAGGGTAACTTCGGCAAGGTCATGCTGGCCGAGACAAAGCGATCACGGAAACTGTACGCCATCAAGGTGCTCAAGAAGGAATTCATTATTGAGAATGACGAAGTCGAAAGTATCCGGTCAGAGAAGCGCGTCTTCTTGATCGCCAATCGCGAGCGCCATCCCTTCCTAACCAACCTTCACGCTTGCTTCCAGACCGAGACGAGAGTGTACTTTGTAATGGAGTACATTAGCGGTGGTGACTTGATGCTGCACATTCAGCGCGGGCAGTTTGGTACTAAGCGCGCGCAGTAAGTTCCCTGTTCAGCTGCAAGGAGACAAATATGTGATATTGACTAGTTTTGCAGATTCTATGCTGCGGAGGTGTGCTTGGCACTCAAGTACTTCCACGAGAACGGCGTGATTTACCGCGATCTCAAGCTCGACAACATTCTTCTCACCCTGGATGGACATATCAAGATTGCCGATTACGGTCTCTGCAAGGAGGATATGTGGTACGGCTCAACCACCAGTACCTTCTGCGGTACCCCTGAATTTATGGCCCCCGAGGTATGTGCCGTTTGGAAACCGCAAATGACGAGTAATTACTAATAATACTGGGCAGATTCTTTTGGACAAGAAATACGGACGGGCGGTCGACTGGTGGGCATTTGGCGTTCTGATCTATCAGATGCTTTTGCAGCAGTCCCCCTTCCGTGGTGAGGACGAGGACGAAATCTACGACGCCATTCTGGCTGACGAGCCCCTCTACCCGATTCACATGCCCCGCGATAGCGTCTCGATTCTCCAGAAGCTGTTGACGCGCGAGCCTGATCAACGGTTGGGCAGCGGACCGACAGACGCTCAGGAGGTGATGTCGCAGCCGTTCTTCCGCAATATCAACTGGGATGACATTTACCACAAGCGTGTGGCGCCTCCCTTCTTGCCTCAGATCAAGAGCGCGACGGATACAAGCAATTTCGATAGCGAGTTCACGAGTGTTACTCCCGTGTTGACGCCTGTGCAGTCTGGTATGTCTTGCGCGCTCCTCCATCTCATCTTAGTAAATGCTAACGTATCCTTTCAGTTCTTTCACAAGCGATGCAAGAGGAGTTCCGCGGCTTCTCATACACGGCCGATTTTGAGTAGAGCGATGGAGGACCGGATAATGTATGAGAGAGTTTTACCAGTTGGACCATCGCCAAGTCTACCTCAGTCTGTCTGTCGAGCTTTCTTGTCAGCCGGGGACATGGTAATGGGCCACCAAGACAAGAAGGCGTTGTGCCCACAAAGTGGCTAGTTTTTAGCACTGTGGTTTTAGTATTGAAACGAGCGGGGGAGCATTGACATATACCCAGGGCACTTCGAGCCCAGCTGCGTTGTTTGAGTTGCGGTTCATTGGGAGGGGCAGTTGTTTGACGCCGGGAGAGAGGCAGAAGGCAGTGTGGTCATGACAGACCAGATTTGTTGCTCCGAGAGAGATCTAAGATTGCGAGAAACTGGCAGGTTAAATGATCAAGTGAGGAAGTCAAGAGAAGAATTGAAGAAGGGTTGTAATGGGGTCTTGATGCTCAAAGAAGGATATGTGATGCGGGGGGGGGAGAAGGGGCATGCTGTGCTATGCTCGAGTCTGGACAAGTTTTGAGAGGTGGAAAAGATACGAGGGCTGAAGAAGAGGGGAAGCGTTTTCTTGAGCTGTCGTGGTTTTTTTTCTTCTTTTGGTTTTTTTTGTATCAAGGCCTTTTCTTTAGAAGTCGAAACAAATGAATGGGGGGATGAAACCAAACTTCACTTGTGAGGGGTGGGGGAGGGAGGGGGGTTTACATGACGAAACATTTTATCTACATATGACAAGTGTTTTCGGCAAGGAATAATTTGCTCCTAATGAAATGCCCCCCCCCCCCCCCCCTTTATGGGGTTTCGCCACGTCGGATGTTAAATCCCTCCCAAAGTCTACTACTATACAACAACGTCTTTGGATGTGTTTTTATTTACATGAATAGGGGGTTTGTTGGTAGTAATTTTACATTATGGACAGGTTCCCTGGTTAGGTAGGTCATAGCAATAATCATGGGCTGTTGAAGCGCATTATCGTCAGCGCAACAGCCGCCGCCACCGCAGCACCCGCCGCCGCGCCCTCGAGCGCGATAATCGACACGTCCTTCATCCGCAGCGCTATCCTCCTGTCGCTGTAGAGGTCCATCGCGTCGTCCTTGAGCAGCTGGGGATCTTCCCAGTACTCCTGGAACACCTCCTTCCATGGCCTTTGGCTGCCGCCGAAGAGGCTGCTTCGCCTAAAGTCGTGCTCCGATGGCTGGGTGGCCTCCTCCTCTTCTGTTATCGTCAGGGGAACAGCACCGTCCTCTGGGAATGCCTGGGCCTCCTCGACAAACACCGGCTCCTCCGCCGCCGGTGCCCACTGCTGCTGTCTCTGTTGATGCTCCTTCACCACCTCCATCGCGGCCCTCACTTCCTTGAGCTCTCTCCTGACCTCTTCCATGTTTTCCTTTTCCGTCTCGGCGATCCCCTTGATCATCCTCTTCCGTCTCCAGGGCTCGGCGACGAACTGCAGGACGAGAAAGAGGACAAAGTTGACGCCCATGAGGCCCCAGGTGCCCCAGGTGGACTGCCTGCGTATCCTGTCGCTCCAGATCTGCTCCTCGTGGTACCGCCTCAGGATCCCCGCGTTGAGCTCGGCCGAGATTTTGCTCTCGTTGGACTCGGCCTCTGTCAGCTCGGCCGAGGCGGCCGAGACCTGGGCCTCGAGCGTGTGGTCCATCCGGTAGAGGGAGGTGAACCGTTCGAGATCGGTGGGGTTCCAGGTGTCTTTCCGCGCGAGGAGGGTCGTGACCTCCCTCTGGGTGGAGGCGCGGTGGGTGGTGAGCGACTTGTAGTTTTGGCGGGCCTCGCGGAGGCGGGCCTGGGCAGAGTCGAGGGCGGACTCGAGCTGGGCGTTGCGGGCTTTGATGGCTTCGATGGCGGAGTAGCCTGTTAGGTCGTTCAAGGTCTGGGTTGCGACGAGGACGCGGGATTGGAACTGGTCCATGAAGGCGGAGAATTTGGCGGAGAGGGGGTGGCGGTGGGAGTCGGTTACGGAGGGGAGTTCGGGCTCGGTTGGGCTGTTGGGGTTGGGATTGGACGCTGGGTTTGGAGGTTCGGAGGGGGAAGACTCGGAGGGAGAGGAGGAGGAGGAAGATTCGGAAGTTGGGGGTGGTTTTGAGGGGTCGGTATCTTCGGCTGGTGGTGGTGATGATGATGAGGGATCTAAAGGTTTGCTCTCGGCGCTTGGTTGGCTTTCAGGCTGGGGCTCGCCGGGGAAAATGGGCTCGCTTGGGGAGCCGAGCTCGATAACAGGTTCTGTCTCGGGTTGCGGTCGTCTTGGCGGAGGGCGGGCGGTCGAGAAGTTTCGTGGGAGGCGGGTGTAGAGCCCGATGCTGACTCCAGCGCGGGAGATGCTATACCGGAAACATGGCGGCGGTGGCAGCTGGGCTAACGTCTTCCTCGTCGCCAATTGACTCAGAGGTCGGGCCGCCAGCCGCAGCGTTGTGTGAGGCGACATGAAAGATGCGGCTCGAAGCCGAGGACGGCTGGGAAGGTAGCGGCGTTGCGGGTGTGCCGGTCGTGAGGAGGAGAGCTCTCGGGTGTCAATCGGATCAGTTGATGATATTCCCTGGCGTTCTGCCGTGGGTACCCCGCTGACCGCCCAGATGCCAAGAGCAAAGACGTCATACCCTAACCCTTCTGTCAGTGGACCCTAAGGGTTCAGGGGTAGTTAGGGGCAATTCAGGGGTAATGGTACTGGGACGGAATTACTTCAACAATGTCTACAGATTCTGGTATTTAGGGTGCCTAAATGCTCACCCCTCAATTTCGTCTGATAACCAATATTCTGACACATTCTCAGTGTGCTCTCCTCCGTCGTGGAGCCAGCTTCCGCAAACTCTGTTGATGAGTTGGGATGACGTGACTCCACGCTGACGATGGCATGCCATCATCACCTTTTGATCTATACTCGCATTTTCATCCTCACTCCAGACGTCCGTTTCCCCGATTCAGAAGCCATCGCCATGTACGAGTTCACGGGAAACCTTCAAGGCAAAGTTGCGATCAGTGAGGCACTTGGCTCATCCGTACATGTGAGATCAGAAGGCTGACACAAATACATCTACGGCAGTAACGGGCTCCTCTCGCGGCATTGGGGCAGCTATTGCCACTACCCTAGCTAAGCATGGTTGTGCTGTGGTGATAAACTACAAGGAGTCCGCCTTGGAAGCCAAGAGCCTCCGGAAACAGATCAATAAAGATTACGATGTGACAACCTACGACGTTCAGGCCGATGTCTCCAAGCCTGAAGATGTAGCCAGACTGTTTGAACAGGCTGTCACAGTGATGGGAAGGGTTGACATAGTTGTCAGCAACGCCGGTATCGAACACTTCGGCGATCTCGCTACGGTGAAATCTGAAGAGATTGATCGTGTCTTCGACGTCAATGTCAAAGGTCAGTTCTTCGTGGCTCAACAAGCAGAGAAGTACATGGAGGAAGGGGGGAGATTGGTGCTCACGAGCAGTGTTTCTGCTGTTATGGTATGTTTCAACTCTCTGCGGTTCCTTCGTCCAGCCTCACGCTCAGAGCCTGTGTGTCAGGGAGTCCCACGTCACGCAATCTATGCGGCGTCCAAAGCAGCAGTTACAGGGATGACCAAGTGTTTGGCTTGGGATTTGGGAAAGAAGAACATCACAGTGAATTGCATTGCAGCTGGTGGTGTCAAGAGTGATATGTACGATAAAAACGCAAAGGAGTACATGAAGGATACACACGAACTAAGTGTTCCAGAGATTGATGCTCGGGTATCGTCCTGGAGCCCACTGGGGAGGGTTGGAATGCCGGAAGATATTGCTGGCATGGTTGCGTTGCTGGCAAGCGATGAGGCTGGGTGGATCACTGGACAGACGTTGCATGTCAGTGGAGGTGCGCATATGGCCACTGCTTAAGGTGCTCTAATCAAGAGAGGTGAAAAAGGCTACCTAGGTACTGAGCGTCAGTCGTTGGGTTCGCACATATCCTTTGGCATGGAAGGGTTCAATTTCTGCACTGTTGAGTGGTCACATCCATAGCATGCACAACAGTCCCAGATCTATTAAGTACGCCGCAAAAAAGACTGCTATTGGGCACCGTGTGACTCAGGAAGCATGCTGTTGAACAACAAAGTGACATGGGTCGGCTGTGTCTTCAGGGTTCACCGATAGCAGCCACCACCAAGCTCACGTTGTCCAGTTGCGAGCTTGGTATGGCGTTCCACCGTATCGGCTTGATGATCCAACGTGACCCCCATTCTGCCACTTTGTGGTAACGCAGGCATAATGAGGCGTCTACCCTCAGATGCCCCCGGAAGTACTCGATAGAGCGTTCCACGGCGTCGAGTACACTGTGGCACACCATGTCGGGTTGGCGTGAGCATGCTCCAGGCCGGGCTGTCTGTGCGATCAGAGAACGCGTGGCACAATGTGTCGCGAATAAAGGTGTTCTGGACCCTGTGTCTCTTAGATTACCCACGTGGATAGAAAGTATGCATTGTCATCCTCTATCCATCATATCCCATATCTTCGGACCATACTGGAAAATGGTTATCAAATTGAGTTGAATGCAACATTGTCTGAAGAGCCGAGTATGACCTTCACTTTATTTCAAAGCAAGACTTCAAGCGCACCCTGCGCCATGAGTTGGGATATGGAGCTGTATACCTAGGTACTTGCCGTATGGATGCAGTGGCTTTTACGCAAGGCTTGACCGAGCAGATCACCAGTGGAGTGTTCAAATATGCAGGACAGAAAGCCGGCAGGGCCTTGGTGATTTTGGCAGGGAGATTAGTGTGTTGTTTCGGTATATATATGGGTGTCGTGCTCTCCTTTTAATGGCCTTCGTCGTCAGACAATATCGTCAGTTCAAGAATCTACCTTAGGTACCGACTTTACCTTGCCCATGATTCAAATCAACTGTCTGGGCCCAAACTTGACATGGGGTGATGTGATCCGCTTGGGCTGCACTGAACTTGTTGGGCGCCAATTCAACATGCCACACTGCTGGCTCAATGAATATCGCCATGTGCAGTGATTGGTTGTATTTCTGCTGCTGTACGCCTTCGTGGGGGTCCTGCTCCGCGAGGCAGCCATCTCAAGGGCGAACCGCCGCATGTTTTTCAGCTCATTGACAATATCCTATAAAGTGGGCCTGACCATCGTTTCCACCAAGCCTTGTTGGTAGTAATCTTTCGCCTCAAAAACATTGTACATTGCCATACATCATACAGATTCAGTCTCTTCGAAGACAACAGGCGTTTTTCCATTTTCCGTACAATGTCCAGTGATCCCAACAGTATCAGGATAGGCCGCACTCGGCGGCGCGTTCAGACCACCAACTCCTTCCAGCCCCCTGGAACTGTGAGACGCCGAATCAGTAGTTGGATGTCCAGTATCTCAGGGCCGGTCCAACCTGCGGGCCATGCACCAACCGTAGCAGATATTCAGCAGGAATATCCGTGCTATGATTTGTATTGGGAGGACTTGGAACGCTATTTGAGAGGAATTTGGCAAGACCGAGAGTTTGAGGAGCGTGTGGTAAGCATTCCGAATAAACTGCTGAATATTTTGGGAATATTTTCAAGAGTTTAAGTCAAGTACCGACGCTGAACCCCTCTTTGTCCACCCAGGAAAATGACCACTACGTTTTTTACACGCCTCCGCCGGGGCTAACTGAGGTACGTACATGTCGTGCAAGGTCTCGAACACTCCAATGAGAACGCTGACCAGGTTTCAGGAGCAACGGCGTGAAATTGCCAGTTTACGCCATCAGCAGGGGGGCCGGAATGCCTCAGAATCGCCTGAACGTCCAGCTCAGTAATAAGTGACATGGTCGATCTGAATGACAACAGAGGGGCAAAAGGCACTTTTTCTATGCCAGTGTAAATTTTGGTTGCGGCTGGGGCGCGTCACATGCAGTTTATGTTTTCGTAGCTTAATTAATTGCCAGCGCTTCTTGAATTTTACGAATGTTGCCTCACTCAGCCAGTCCTTGTTAACCTGAGGGCATGTGCCCATCCGAGCGGTTGTCATTGGGTGCCAGCCACGGGTTTGATAGGCCGGCTTGCTGCTCTGAGCACAGTGGAACAACACAGCCGGCTTTCTGGCAGACTGACGAGGCAGTCAGCCACATAAGAATCTCTTAAATATCCAATATGCCCCCCCTCACATTTTGTGATCGCTCGGTGAGCCTCATTCCTCACAGAGTCAGTTAACTTCCTTGTCACAATGGCCAGCCAGGCTTCAGTCCACGCACCACCTGTTTCGCCAACTCCAGCATCAACACCAGCTCCAGCGCAATCACCAGTCCATGACTTCCACACATCGCTGGCAAAATGGTCCGAATGGCCCATGAATTTGGCTGCGCGCACGGCCCTTATGAATCCAAGCACCCTGAGATCGTATCGAAGCCAGCTTGATGCAGCCGAAGCTGAACTGTTGACGGATCAGGAATCTGTTGTTGAAGTGCGCTTTCGGGATTTCCAAGTTGACCGAAAGGCGCTCGCGAAAAAGAACGTCCACAGCGAAGAGAAATTGCGCGATTGGTTGGGCATCGTCACGAAGCCCAGCGCAGCAAATACCACGTTGAATCTCGTCAGCACAACGAAACGTGACCCAAAGTCTCGCTTCATGTAAGATAATGAGTCGCGTCACTTGGCACATGGGCCGGATGATTCCATGTCACTAACTTCGCATCAGATATATCTACGCCAACCACTCGCGGGATCGACTACGCATAACCCGGTCAATGTTGACGCTGATTCTGTCGTTTCACCAGGTGATGCCCGAGTATCTAGATTTTCTGCAATCCTTCGGGCTTCAAACGGCTGCTCGTGACCTTTACTTCAGTGGCTTTCGACGTCAAATAGCGCTGAAAAAGCCGCCAACAGGTCCCGATTTGAATGCACTGGGAAGGTCCGCTCAGCAGTACCAGATCGCCTACAACCTCAAGGGGGTGACGGAAAAGAGCGCCACTGAATGGTCAATTCGGAACGCTGCGATCTACCATCGGTATGATGTGAACTCTGATCGCGCGGTTTGGATTGTAACCAAAGGCGGCAGTGATCTCTACGACAGCTATAAGGAGCTCACGGACTCCGGTGGCAGACCAGAGGACAGGGCCTTCCTTTCTGCGGACCAATGCTTTCTAGCTAGCCTTTCCCCGCATCTTCTGTTCTCTCGCTGGTCGGTGCATGATTGGCGGGGGTATCTCCGATGGCTCGAGGACAAAGTAGAGAAAGACAGTCTGCTTGGAGTGCTGGGACCAAGAGAACCAGGCCAGCGTCCAAAGCGCTATCAAGCTCGCGATGTCCAACATATGCAATTTTGGCAAGAACGAGCCAGCGAGGCGGTTGTGGTTCTGGAGGGCAACATTGAAGTACTGATGTCCTTGGCCCAGTTTTACCAAGGACTGGCTCATGACGACCGGTTTCCTCGTCGAAGCTGCGCAGATGACATCGCAGACTTCGTGAGCCAACTGGATACCATGATTGCAGACCTGAGAAATGACGTTAACCGAGCCAGTGCTCTTGTCAAGACCACTGCTGACCGGAAAGAATTGGTAGGAACCCACCACACATCTCCTTACCTAGATCACCCACCATTTGAGAAGGGAATGCTAACTGCTGTTGATGTTGTAATGCCTGAAGATTATACAGCATCGCCAGAACGAAACAGAAGAACGGATGCACCGCCTGAATAAAAACATGAAAGAAGAAACCTTGGTCGTCAGGATCATCACCATTGTCACACTTGTGTATCTTCCGGCCACCTTCGTTTCCACCCTCTTCAGCACCGACATCATCAAATACCAAGACGACAAATATCCGAATGGCAAGTTCTCAGAAACCGCAATGGTTCGTTGGATCCAGGTAACTGTTCCCTTGACCGCCCTGACTTTAATCGCTGCTGGGCTGGGAAAGTGGCGGGCATCGAGAGGGGCAGAAGATGAAGGCGAGGCTATTGAGCCTCACGACATGCCGCCCCCGACTGGCTGGCGGCATCGCCGGAAGTTATTACCATGGAGATGGACAGGAAAGCAAGTTACAACCCCGGCAATGGCTTTCCCCATGAATTCTCTGCCACCCTGAGGATATTCAGCTCTTTGAGGTGAGGAGCGGTCATGTAGGATCCAGTTTACAGTACCTATCTACAGCATTCTGAGGAAGTCACTTTCCCACATGTATCCCCTGCACGTGGTGGTTGGAGTGGGCCATTCCCCGCATTTCCTCTTTAACAAGACCTTTCCCCTGACTGCCCTGACTGCCCTGACATGTAAGGCCGTAAAGGAAGAAACTGCCAACACTCTGGATGAACCATTGCTGGGACCAGTCGAAAGCACAGCCTACTTAGTGACCAATTAAGCAATCATTCCTGATGGCTCCGTCAAAGCAAAGCCTACTCGTGGGTCCTTGGATTGATTCGCAAACCCCTCTGCAAGCAGAGTGGGGGACAATATCGTCGGACAGGCTCGAACCTATCGGACACGGGTTATATATAGTCGTACGAGGGTTATATATGACTATTTTTCGGCCACTTATTAACCACGTATCTTTTTAACCAGCACTTATTTATTTACTACTAAAATTAGGGAATAAGTAAATATATATATTAAAAGCCTTCCATTTTAATTGCAGTTAATTCCGACTATTAGTTGTAGGATATATAGCTAAAATAATGATTTTTTACTGTACTACGATATTATAGTTAAAATCTTTAAACACACTTAAAAATAAACTATCTATAGCTAATAAAATAGTATATTAAAAAGAATATAAAATAATGTAAAGTACTAAGAAAAAGATTCTTTCTTTTATACGCTTTTTTATTTTATTTTAAAAGGCTGGTATAGCTATAATATTGACTATTAAAGTAGTTAATTTTCAACACTTTAATATATTATAGAGACATACTCGGGGTATTATACACTTTGTTAATTTGTACTATGTGGGGCAAGCCCAATGTACCTTTCGACTGTTAAGCCGTAATTTTGTATAGGAAATACCGATTTTGCCGTCTGTTGTAACACTGCCGTTACTAGTCTTAGACCTCAGACCTCTTTTTCTTTACCCTAGAGCCAAGTGTGGCCCCACAGGGCCCACAAGCCGCACAGGCCACTTGCAGGTATTTGTGGGCCTTCCGAGCAAACTTTTAAAAAGAGGTCTGAGACCACGTTGGTGTTTTTGGCCGAGTATGGCAGAAAAATAGCACTTTTCGCACTATACTTACTTAAATATCTCACCATTAAGATTTTTTAAAAATATATAGAAAATTAATTAAATATAGTATAAAAGAAAGCTTTTTGTTGAAATACAGCACTTATTTATAGACTTTATAGTATATTAAGACCTATAAGCTACAGGGTTTTAAACTACAACTAATAGGCTTGGAATTTAACAGCGCCTCTAAAGTTCTCTAAACGTACGGTAACTACAGAGAAAATCGGACCCCTAAATTACACTAAAGCCCCGGAGTATTATAAGCCCCGTAACGTTAATTTTAATTACGTAACTAACGTTAATTTAAGCTACGTAATTAACGTTAAGGCTTTTTTAAATTATATAATTAACGTTAAAGCTCTATAATATTAAAGCTTTTAACGCTTAATAATATAATAAACGCCCTATAATAGCTTAAAACTAATATACCGGTAAATATTCCGATAATTAAATTTAAATAAGTTCTTTAAAAAATTAATTAAAACCGTAAACCTATAAAATACCTTTTCTTAAACTTATTTATTATAATATTTCTTAACCTTTAAATTAATTTAATATATTAATTTACTATATTCTTTAATACCTTTATAAACCTTTATTATAATAATTACCTTTTATATATTATAAAGTATCGCCTCTATAATTAACCTTCCTTTAATATAACTTATTATTATATACTATAAATAAAGCCTTACTTACTTATAATATACTACGCCTATAATTATTTAAATTTATTTTATAAACCT
>JAULSY010000156.1:0-68122 GCA_030512305.1 Cercophora samala
AAATAAAATAAACGTTAAGTAAAAAATAAAGGAGGTTTATTATATTATATAATGTAAGTATATATTCCTATAAATATATAACTTACACTACTTATATAATATTACAATAACCTTATTATAAGGTACTATAAAGTAAAGAAAATAAAGGAAATTATAAAACAATATTATTATTAATTTAACTTAAAAGGAAATATTAAAAGGTATATTTAAAAATATATCTTTTATTAATAAATAAAGCCGAAATTATATAAACTATATAGGAAATTCGCCTTACTACCGATCTCTTTTTACTTATAAAAATATATTACTATAAACTTTATTATAAAATTACTAATATCGATAAACCGCTATAATAATTAAGCTTATAACGCTATATTAATAATAGTAAATAAGTTTATTAAGTTCGCTTTATATATTATAATTATAAATAAAATAATCGCCTTTAAGTTTATAAACCTATTTTTAAACTACGTTTATCGCCTATATAAACTATTTAAATATATTACGTTAAATAAAAATTCCCTTTTTATAAATAATTTTTAAATCTAACTATATAAATATTTATTACTCTTACGTCGTTTAAATATTATATATTACCTTTAAATAAATAATTAAATAAAACGGTAAAATTAAATCTTAAAGTATTATTTATAAATATATTATTTATATAATTAATTTAATTAAACTAATGTTAAGGGGATAGATATCACTAGAAGCAATTAACCGGGCGAGTAGGTAAGAGTATCTATTGCGTAAGCGCAGCGCAAACTAAGCGCTTACGAAGCTATCGTCGGTAGTATATATATACTAAGCCTTAACTAAAATTAAGATCCGTAAGCCAAAAACCTTTCCTTATACCCTAAACTCCTAAGCCGGCTACTTACCTATTACCTATCTAATCCGGCTACTAATGCCTATATTTAGCCCCTAATAGAGCCTTCCTTTTTATAAGACCTAGTCTTTAAGTTTTAAGTAAAACTATCGCAAAACCGTTATTCCTAAAATACCTTTACAGCTTAAACTTTTAAATTTAAGCAATAAAATGTTATATTTATAACGCCTTTACAGCTTAAACTCTTAAATCTAAATCTATAGTTTAGAACTTTTAAATTTAAATAGTAAAACCGTTATTATGACGGCATCTACAGTCCTGGAGCCTGCAGCCGTTAACTGTTAGGTGCTTAGTACTGTGTACTCTACTTTAGCAAGTTGCCCTACCTTCCTATAGAAGTATTTAGCCTTAGCTTATAAGTCTACACCTTATAAATCCTATAACTTACTTTTTTATATAAAGGTCTATTTAACAGTACCTCTATATTAGCCTTAAATACTTTGCCGTAATAAAAGTAGGTTCGCTTTAAGGCCCCCCGGATACCTTTAATTCTATTTACCGGATTCGGCCTTATTAAAGTTATTCCTAATAGAATTTTTACTTATTATAAGTAATTTACGGTAATTTAAAGCGACCGGAAGGCCTAGATTTATTTACGTTTATTATCGATAAGTATATCGGCCGGTATTATATTTTTTCGTTACTTTATATAAAGTTTATTTAAATATAGCCTTAGTAACGTTATTTATAAACTATTTTTAATTATTAAATTTATTTATTAATAAAGTCACTAATAATTTACCGCTATAGTAATAAATCCTTTCCTTTATTAAATTTATTAAATTTACTAAATTTATTTAAAATAATTAAAACCGATTTTCTTTAATTATTAAATTAAATTCCTACCTTTCCTAAACTTTCTATACTTTTAAGCCTTTCTAATTAATTAATTACCGTTTATATTAATCGATTTATATTATTAATTTTATTATAGTAATTATATTTAATTTTAACGATCCTACTATTATTTTATAAGCCTTTTAAATCTTTAAATAATAATTAAATTAATATTAAATTAAAAGTAAGACCTTTAATATAAATATTATAAATAATTTTAATTTTATTGTTAATAATTTTAATAATTTAATTAATTAATTTAAAACATTAACCGGGATTATTAACTTATTATTAATTTAATTTAATTATAATAATATTACTATCTCTGGTTCTATTACTTTTTATTAACCTTACGCTTATTTATTTAACTTTAAAAAGTTCTTTAATAAACTTATTGTTTTATTTATTTAAATACCTTTAGTTTAAGTTAAACTATATATTAATCAAGACTTTTTAAAAGATTTAAAGGTTTAATTTTAATATATATATTATTGCTTCGATAGGAAAATCTAGACTTTAGTATTACTTTTAATTACTATTTATAATAATTATTTATTTTCCGAATTAATTTTTAAAACCTTAAGTAAAATTTATAATAATTTAAATAAATTAAATTATATTATAAACCGCCTCTATACTATATAATAAAACACTAACTCTTTTTGTATTTACTTTATTTAATTTAAACGTTATTTTTATAAGGCTAACGTTTAATAATAGCCTAATACTTTTAAGATTTTCTACTTATATAATAGCCTAAACAACCCCTTTAAATATAAGTTAAATATTTAATTAATTATTCTTATCTAATATAATAAATTTATTAAAGCTTTATATTAATTTTTAAACTGTAATTTCGACGGCGTTAAAGGCTATTATAACGACGGTAATAAAAGTAAGAATAACTTTAAGTTTAGAAGTAGTAATTCTATAGATTTAAACGTTATAGAGTAGTAAATTAATTAAATTAACGTTAATAAAGAGGATAATTTTAAATCTAAGGTTTTTTATAATTTAGATTTTTTAGCCTTTAACGATTTCCTTTATAATATTAATTTGGTTAATTGAATTTTTAACCTTTATATTATTTATTGAGGTAAGTAAATATAGTTTATAGATGTATTATTATAAAGTAATATAAAGAAATTATTAAAAGTAAAATTAAAGGAATAAAGTTATTAACGATTTATTAGTAAAACTATTAATATTATAACTTCGAGGGTAAAGTCTTTATTTCCTCGGAGGTTATAACGGTATTTATAGTTTTAAAGCCTGTAGCTATTAACCGTTAGGTGCTTGGTACTACGTACCCTACTTTAATAAGTTACCTTACCTTCCTATAGAAGTATTTAGCTTTAGCTTATAGGTCTATACTTTATAAATCCTGTAACTTACTTTTTTATATAAAGGTCTATCTAACAGTGCCCCCGTGCTAGCCCTGGGTGCCATGCCGTGACAGTTATATTCGTAATGCTTTTACAGTTTAAATCTTTATATTTAACCTACAGCTTAAATCCTTAAATCTAACTTACAGCTTAAACTCTTAAACCTAAGTAATAAAACCGTTACATTTATAGCACCTTTACAGCTTAAACTTTTAAATTTAAATAATAAAACTAATATAAAATAATATTCTTAAAGCGTACTTACGGCTTAAACCTTCGAATCTAAATCTACGGCTTAAACTTTCAAATCTAAATAGCAAAACCGTTACATTTATAACGCTTTTACGGCTTAAACTTTTAAATCTAAATCTACAGTTCGGAACTCTTAAATTTAAATAACAAAACCATTATATTTATAATACTTTTACGGCTTAAACTTTTAAATTTAAATTTACAGCTTAAAACTTTTAAATTTAAATCTACAGCTCAAACTTTTAAATCCAGATTTACAATTCGAGACCTTTAAATCTAAATAATAAACCCGTCGCGTTTATAACGCTTCTACAGTTTAAACTTTTAAATCTAAATCCACAGTTCGAGACCCTTAAATCTAAATAATAAACCCGTCGTATTTACAGCGTTTTTACAGCTTAGACTTTTAAATCTAAACCTACAGTTTAAGACTTTTAAATTTAAATAATAAACCTATCACATTTATAACGCTTTAACAGCTTAAACTTTTAAATTTAAATAATAAAATTTAACTTATAATTAAAAACTTTTAAATTTAAATAATAAACGCAATATAAAATAATATTCTTAAAATATATTTACAACTTAAATTTCCAAATTTAACGGTTTTATATAATTTTTATAAAATACATTAAACCAATAGTTTTACAAAAC
The DNA here is from genome assembly GCA_030512305.1 of Cercophora samala. Classification (NCBI taxonomy): domain Eukaryota; kingdom Fungi; phylum Ascomycota; class Sordariomycetes; order Sordariales; family Lasiosphaeriaceae; genus Cercophora; species Cercophora samala. Next base: position 4,021 of record JAULSY010000156.1, read on the forward strand.
ATTTATATAGTAAATACTTATCCCCTCCTTCTAATTAAGTCCTTCTAAACCAAAATTCTATCTTTTTATAAAAGAAATCTATAATAATTTACATACCTTAAAAATATAGGCCTATATTTACTTCGGCCGCTATTACTTTAAAAATAACTTTATTAATTAATACCTTTCCTTATTATTAACTTTCTTTCTTAACTTTACTTCCCGGTTAAAACCTCACCTTAATATCCCAATATTCTATAATAATAAACCTTCCTACAGCAATAAACCTTTTTACAGTAATAAACTTTTCTATAATAATAAACCTTTTTACAGTAATAGACTTTTTTACTATAATAGACCTTTTTACAGTAATAAACCTTTCTATAATAATAAACCTTTTTACAACAATAAACCTTTTTACTATAATAGACCTTTCTACAATAATAAACCTTTTCTACAGTAAACTCCTTAATAATAAAGCCTTCGATAATACTTTACACTTACAACACTTCCTTCCTACATTAATAAAGCTTTTTACGGCAGATTCTCTAATAGTAAAACCTTCGTAAACGCTTTATACTTACAGCGCCTCCCCAACAGTAATTCCTTTATTAATAATAAACTTTCTTAACGGTAATTAACTTTTTTTAATAGCAATTAACTTTTTTTAATAATAACTAACTTTTTTTAACGGCAATAAACCTTTTATAGTAATAAATTCCCTTAATAGTAATAAACTTTTTTTAACGGTAATAAACCTTTTTACGGTAATAGACTTTCTATAATAATCGACTTCCGATAATAAAACCTTTATTAACGCTTTATACTTACGGTATTTCTTTAATAATAATAACTATAATAACTATAATAAATATCTTTTTTTAAAATTAAAATAAGAATTTATAATAATATTAAGTATATTTAAGCGATAGTTCTTTAAATATTACTTATTAACGGTATTAAATACTTATTACTTAATAATAAATAAACGTAACCGCCGTACTTTTACTATATATACTTATAGCGAAATAGTTTAAAGCTATAATATTATTATAAAATATATTCCCGGTACAGACTAAGCTTATAATAATAAAGTATTAAACTAAATTATTTATCTTTAAAAGGTTATTACTTTTATAAATTATTAAACCTTTAAAAGGTTATTAATCTCTTACTTCTTATTTCTTTCCGGTTAATATATTTAATTAATATAATTTAATACTCCGAAAGGAAGTATATACCCGGCTTTAATAAAGCGTAACCTCTCCGTTTCTTATATTACTTTAATATTATTAATCCGTCGGGCGGTAACCTACCGTACTTCCTACGCGCCTATAGCGTAAACCGTTCTCTTACGTAATATTTTAATATTATTATAAATTAATATTATTATTAATCGATATAATATTAAATAATTAAATTATTAACTATAAAAACCGTTATTTTACTTAATATAATTATTAATTAATAAAAGTCGTTAATCTATAAAGTTATTTATTAATAAAGCTATTAATCGATATAATTATTATTTAATATAGTCGTTATTTAATACGGTTATTAATCAGTAAAGGTTATAAATTAGCTATAAACTCTATATACTTACCGCACCTCTACGCTTAACTAAACCGTTATTTAATATAGTTATTAATGATTATAAACTTTATATATTTATTACATTACTATATATAACTAAAACATCGATCGGTATAGTTATTAATCGGTATAGTCGTTAATCGGTATAATCGTTATTCAATATAATCGTTAGTCGGCCGTAAACCCCTTATACTTTCTACGTAAACGTTATAATAGTACCTCCTATTATAGCTCTTTAATTATAATTTCTACAATAATACTTTACCCGGTCGCTTTCTTTAGATAAATAGAGGGCTTAATGTATTAAAGGGATAAATATTATTAAAAGTAATTAACTAGGTAAGTAGATAAAAGTATTTATTATATAAACGTAGCGTAAACTAGGCGCCTACGAAGCTATCGTCGGTAGTATATATATACTAAGCCCTAACTAAAACTAAAATCCGTGGGCCAAAAACCCTTCCTTATACCCTAAGCCCCTAAGCCGGCCACTTACCTGTCACCTATCCGATCCGGCTACCAGTGCCTATATTTAGCCCCTGACAACTAACTATTTATTTCTAATAGAAAATACTTATGATACTTTTTAATATTTTATAATAGAATATAGCCTAGCTTACCTTTTATATAATTACTACTTAAAAAAACTAAATAACTTAGTTATATTATTTTTAAATAATATCCCTATAACTAACGTTTATATTAATAATATAATAAAAAGGTATAAAATAATAATAGAAATACTAATAAAAATAAATAAAATATATATAAAATATTATAATAAAAAATATAAAAATTATAAATTCTATAAAGGTTAATAGGTAATATTATTAATTAAAAACCTAAGTTAAAAGCGGTTAAGTAGGAAGTTATCCGATAAGTTTATCGGTCCCTTTAAAATTATATAAATAATAAGGGATAAAGGAATAGCCTTTAAATTAAATTTATTAAAGTAGTTTTATATTTATAATATATTCTTTATTTCTTCTTTAAAGGCCTTTATTAATAATAAAACTATAGCGGTAAAATAATAAAAATATATTAACTTTAAATTATAATTATAAAGCTATAAAGTTAAAGGTATTTTAAAATATTAAGGACTTTTATAAAACTATTAGTACTTAATAAAGTAAGCGGGGTTTTTAAAGGAAAATAATTTATAGGAGTTTAAAAAGAACTTTAATAGTAATTTAATAAACCGGTATAAAGTAGTTTTAAAGAAAAAATAGTAAGGTATATATATATAAAAATAGGTAATTATAAAAATAACTAAAGCCGTTAATTATATATTAAAGGTATAATTTATAAATAAATTAATTTTATAAATAAAAAAAGGAAAATATAAAAATAGGGAATAAAAAGTAAAGGAAGTATTTTTAAAAAAGGGGAGAGGGGCGGAAGTTTTATTATTATAATAAATTAATAATTAATTAAAGATAAATAAAGGAAGGTAATATTTATAGAAAAGTTAAAAATAGTTTTTTACTTTTAATTTTAACTGTTAAAAGAAATAATAAAGAAAGAAGTTATAAAAATAACGGTAAGGTAATATAAAGGTATTATAATAATAAGGACGGTAATTTTATAGGTAAATCGGAAAGGGGTTAATATATCGTTAATTTAAAGAGGCTAGGTTTAGGAAAATTAACCGGTAATTAAAGAGAGAGGAGGAACGATAATTTATAGAAAATATTAATAATAAATTAAATTAATATAGAATTATATTATAAATAAATTATATTTATATTATAATTAAAGAAAAAAGTAACGGTAAATATAAAGAAATTTAACTTTATAAATTCGGAGTTAATAATATAGCGTAAGATATAATTTAGCGTTTTATTTTAAACGTTTATAATATACTATAATTATATATTATTATTATAAACGGCTTAAAGTTAAAAGTTAAACTTTTAAACTTAAACGTTTAACCTTTAAATTTAAAAGGTAAAGGCGGCGGTAATAAATATAATAAATATATTAATATTAAAAATAATAATACCGGTTTTAGAAAAAGTAATAATAAAAAAGGTAATAATAAAAGAGGCGGTAAAAGTAATAAAAGTAAGAGAGGCGGTAAAGGGAGTAAAGGTATTAGAGGTTAGTAAAGTATAGTAAAAGGTAATTTAAAACTGGATTTAAATTTTATTATTATATTAATAACGTAAGTACTTTATAGAGGAAATATTAGCGGCGGTAGGAAAATAAAGGCGTTTATAGGAAGTATAAGCGGCGTTATAGGCCTTAATAAAGGTAATATAGAGTTTATTTTTCTATCGTATATGTAAAATTAACGACGGTTATATATAAAAGTTAAAAAATTTTTCTTTTTATTTAAAGGGTTATTTATATTTTTATTTTTAAAGAGGTATAAGAGGTAATTTCGCGTAAGGATAGTATAGAATATAATAGTTTAATAAAGTTAAGGAAATTAATAGGAGCGTTAAAGGAATATAAAAAATATATAAAGACTATACTTTAATAAAGAGAAAAATAAGTTTACGGAATTATAAGCTTTATAAGTTTTAATATAACGGTAATAATAATAGTTTATAGAAATATAAGCGATAAGTTTATAATATATATACGATTAATATACTTTTATTATTAAGGATATAAATAGGATATTATTAAATTAGGTCTTTAAAAATATAATATATATAATTAAGTAAACGATTAGTATAACGTTAGTAACGAAAATACAATAAAGGAGAAGTATAGAAGTAAAAAGGTAGTAACGGTAAAAGATAGATTAAAGATTTAAAACTTTAATAATTTACCGTTATCGTTATTATTATCTTTATTATTATCGTCGTTATTATTTTTCTTTTTTTTTTTTTATATTTAATTAATTATATTAATTAATAACGAAAGGCCGATAATTTATTAAAAAGTAGTTTATAGTATAATAGCGTTTAATTAAAGAGAAACCGGTAAAGGGGCCTTTTTTATTAAGGCTATCTTTAAAGGGGTTTTTATTAAAGACGTTAACGGTAGTAATTTAAATATTAATTAAAGGAAGTAAAATAATAATTGTTATAATTAAAGGAAATTAAAGTAATAGTTAAAGTATAAATAAGTTATAATTATAATAAAAGTTAAAGGAAATTAATAGTAAAAAAGGGAAATTAAAGATAAAAGAAAAGTTAATAATAAAAAGACTATAAAGGAAATATACTTTATAAAAATTATAAAAGTTTAAAAAAAAGAGAGTTTAAAGGAAGTATTAAGTTAATAATATAGCCGTATAAAAGTAAGGGAAAAATAATTTATAAACGTAAGTCTAAAATAACGGTAAGGAAAATAAAGAAAAAAAAGTTTAAAGAAATTATTAATAAAGGTATTAATGTAAAAGGATTATAAATAAAGTGTAAATAATAAAAGGCTAATATTTATAAAGTTAATAAAATAATATAAAGAAAAAAAGAAATAAAGAAAAGTAAGAAAGTTTATTAAAAGTAAAATCGGAAAGTAAATAAATAAAGAAAGTTTAAGCCCTTTATAAAAGTTATTACTATTAGTATAAAATAATAAAATATTTACCGGTTAATAGTAAAAATAGGTTATTAAAGAGTTATAGTTATTTAATAAAAAATATTTAAAAAAGTAAAAAGAATAATTATAAGTAAAAAAATCGGAAAGGTTTTATAATAAAGGAAGTTAATAGGGTTTATTAATTTTTTTTAAAAAGTAAGTAATAAATGACTATTTTAAAAGTAATACTTATATATTTAATAAGAAAGTTAATCGACTAATTATTTTATAAACGGTACTATTAATATAAATAAATAATATAGTATTAGTTTAATTAATATTAAAAACGGAAGCGGTTTTTAAAAATAGGAATTTAAAAGGGAAGAGGCTTTATTAAGGGGGAAATAATTAATAAGGGAGCGTTATAGGTATAATTAGTCTATACCGACCGTACGTTTAAACTATTGGTATTTTAGTATTAGCCGGAGTATTATAGAGTTATATAGGATTTTTCTAATAAATAAAATTAGCCGGAAGTTATATATTAAAAGAGAGGGAGTTTAAGGTTTAAAAGAGGGCTAGAGTTTAATGTAATTATTATAATAAACTTACCTTAAACGATATTATATTTTTATCGTAACCGTATCGCTTATGCCTTATGCTATTTACTTAGCCGCTATACTTTAATAGTGCAATACCCCCTAATAATATCGTTTATAGTAATTAATTATAAAACTACTAAATATTAAACTTTAACCTTCTTTAAAGTATTAAAGTCTTTATAATTTATTTAATATTAAAATATAACTTTTATTTAAACGTTACACCGTTAAAGGGTTTATTAAAAGTAAAGGATAATATTATAGAGTTTAATAATAAGACTTATAGTTTTTTTAAAGACCTATTTAACTTTATTATTAAATTTATCGATATTACCGTAATACTTTTATAGTAAAACCAGGGTATTATTATAAATAAAAAAACCTTTTTTATAGTTTATAATAATAAAGTCTTTAATAATTAAGTTAATATTATAACCGTAATACTACTATCTTTAAAAAAAGGCTTTCTTTTTAATATTAGCTTATAAAAAAGCCGGATAAAAAGTACGGAAAATAAATTAAATAGTAATATTATTAGTAATTACGTTATTACTTTAAAAATAACTAACTTAATATATAAGGATCTTAAACTCCCGAAATACTTATAGGATTTCTGAAATTTAATTTTTATTAAAGTATAAACCGGTAAGGTTAACGAGTAATAATAATTTAATATAAATAATAAAGTTAGTATTAACTTAATAAATATTAAAGGCTATAATATTATAGAAGTTAGGAAAGGTTTAAGTATTTTATATAAAAGTTACGGTTAAAGCTATAATATTAAGTTTATTAATAAATAAGCAAAGGTAGTTATAATATATTTAAGAGAGCTAAAACTTTATAATATTATAAAATACCGGAAATAATTATTTAATTAAAAGTTAATTAAAAAAATAAAGTAATTAACGAAAGGCTATATTTTTAATTAAAGTAAAAAACAGGTTTTTTTTAATAATAAAAATAAAAAGGTATTATTTAAATATATCTTTAATTAATTTTAAAATAAAAGGCTTTATTTAAATATAAAAGATATCAATAATATAATATAGTTACTTTACTTCCGGCTTACCATTATTATTATTAAGGTTATTATTATTAAATAATTTATATATTAAACTACTATATTAATTATAAAAAGTCCTTAAATAATTAACAGTAATAAAAGTAACGGTAATATAGTAAAATATATAATAGTATTTACAATATTACTTTATTTTAATATTATAGTATTAATCGTTAAACTTTATTAAAAAAAAGCTATATTTAAAGATCTACAATATTTTCCCTATACTTTTCTTTTTAAATACTTAATCTTTAATAATATACGTCTCCTATTTATAAATAAAATATAACTATTTTTTATAAAAAAATATATAAAGCTTATTAACATTAACTGTAAATAAGTTAATAAATTAAGTTATTAAAGGTAAGGTTTTTAAGAAAAATAAAGTACGGTAAATAAAGGATATAAGTAAGGGACTTAAAATTTAAATAACCGGTAATAATAAAATTATTATTAAAAAAGATATTTTAATTTATATAGCAATTTATTAATAAGTAAGATCGTTAAATAAAAGCAATAACTTTTTAATATAATTAAATAAACTATAAAGCGACCGATTAACTATACGCTATAGTTTTATAATAGAATTTTTACCTATTTACGTTAATTTCTAAACTATTATAAACTTTATATTTATTTAAATTATAACTTAATTACCGTAGTAATATTAAAAGGTAATAGATTTTAAATATTAAAGAGTAGAATTATTAAAGTAAAAGATAAATAACCGGCTTTAACGGTAAAGAAAAAAAATCTAACTTTATAAAGTTAGGGAAATATATAGTAAAAGTTAATACTTAAGAGGGTTAGGGGCTAGTAATATAGCTTACCATTAAGAAAAATAGATCTATTAAAGCGTAGTTAAATTAAATTAAACCAATCAAACCATTAAAGAAATACCGATTTAACGCCTTTTTAGCTCGGTTTACGTTAATTTAAATTAAATTGGTTTGGTCAGATTTGGTTTGGTGCCAGCCCTATTCACATGTACTAGAAGCTCCACTACGTTCCGTATTAGAAGCGGGAATAAATTTGTTTTAAATTTATATTTTAAAAAAAGCATTAAATATTACAAGAAATTATTGTAATATAATAGAGAATAATATAAATAATATAAATAATAAAGAATAATATAAATAATATAAATAATATAAATAATATAAATAATATAAATAATATAAATAGAATAAATAATATAAATAATATAAATAATATAAATAATAGAAATAATTTAAATAATATAAATAATGTAAATAATATAAATAATATAAATAATATAAATAATATAAATAATATAAATAATATAATCAAGATACTAAATATTAAAATACATATAATAAATATCTAAATATCAAAATATATATATTAAATATCTAAATATCAAAATATATATATTAAATATTTAAATATCAAAATATATATATTAAATATCTAAATATCAAGATATATTTAAGAATATTTAAATATCAAAATATATATATTAAATATCTAAAGGGTCGGCCTCGCGCGGCCAGGCTCGCTCGCTGCGCTCGCTCGCAAGGCCTGCGCTCGGACGCCCCGTTATCCACAACCCTAACCCTCACATCATCCATAACGTAGTCACGTGACTTACCGCGTGACTTATCCACATCCACTGCCCTCAATAACAACACCCTCACCCTCACCACTGCTCACACTTCTACCTTACAACCTACCCACCTACCTAACCCAGTTCAACCTTCCTACCTGACCCAGTTCAACCTACCTACCTACCTGACCCAGTTCAACCTACCTACCTACCTGACCCAGTTCAACCTACCTACCTGACCCAGTTCAACCCACCTACCTGCCCAGCCAAATCGTCGAAAAACACCGACTTTTCCATCACTTACAGCCAAACCGTCGAAAAACACGTCTTCCATCAACCAACCTACCTACCCAGGGCCCAATTCAACCCACCTACCTAACCCAGTTCAACCCACCTACCTGCCCAGCCAAATCGTCGAAAAACACCGACTTTTCCATCGCTTGCAGCCAAACCGTCGAAAAACAGGTCTTCCATCACTGCTTTCCTTGCCCCACGGCTTGCCCTGCCCATCAAGGTCCTCGCAGCCAATACTGCCGCCTCAGGTCTCACCGCCCTGCGCCTGACCCTAACCCTCACCCAACCGCACCCACATACAACACCATACCCATCATCACACACATCACCATATCCACTACCCTGGGCCTCACTGGCACCGGCACCGGCACTGGCACTGGCACTGGCACCGGCACTGGCACCCGCCCGGCACCGGCACCCGCCCGGCACCGGCACTGGCACCCACGACGGCACACCCATCAACCTACCTGCCCAGGGCCCTCCCGACTGCCCTCCCGACTGCCCTCCCGACTGCCCTCCCGACTACCCTCCCACATCCTCAACACCATACCCATCCTCTCGCTCCCTCATCACCAGCCTCACTTTCAACGGCAACAGTCCCCACATCAACTCATCTACCTGCCAAGGCCCTGCCTCACCCTCTCACCGGCTCCCACGGCTCCCACGGCTCCCACAGCTCCCACACTGACGGCTCCCACACTGACGGCTCCCACACTGACGGCTCCCACAGCTCCCACACTGACGGCTCCCACAGCTCCCACAGTGACGGCTGACGCATCACACATCACATTTACCTACCTGCCAAGGCCTTGGCAGATCCATTGATTTGAACGCCTCAGGGTCTTTGAACCGGCTCGCAACCAGGGCCCCACGGCTCACTGGGAGGCCCGTGAGCTCCAGAAATCAATCCCGGTTTCATTTCTTTTGACGCCTTTCCCAAGGGCGTAGGTGGTACCCCTGTCGATTTCCTAATTCGGTCCCCCCCCGACTGTCTCGCGATCGGGAAATGGGAAGCGGTAACAAATTTGTTACCTGCACTTCGTACCTCAGTTCCGGTGACAAATTTATTCCCGCCATTACCAGCACACGGTGAGGCGCAAACCTTATAATTTTGCAGACTCAGGGTAGATTTGGGTTACCCTTGAACACGGGAAAATTCCTAGAAATTATCAAAAATCATCCACTTAGGTGACAAGACAAACTTTAACAGACTAAAGCACAACATATACACTCACTCACCCAAGATAGCAACCAGGTGGGGTTAAGCAGCCCCTCACACTTAACCCCGAATCCAACTTTACACACTTCACTCATAAAGAGCCACACTGTAACCACCATATCCATGAATATCATAAAAAAGAAATACAGTGCTTTGCCTCGCTCAATACTCGTCTCATCTCTCACAGGATCTCTCACATCTTTCCACAAGTCCCCCACCATGACCACCGCCAACAAAACAACCCACATCGACCGCACCGCCCATGAGCCCCGCGATAATGTACTCATCCCCCCCCCTTCTCCCTCTATCCCCAAACTAACCCATACCCCCAGTCCCTCCACGAACTCCTCATAACAACCATAACCCCCATAACCCCCACCATCCGCCTCTTCCACCTCACCCCCTCCGACCCCTCCCAACCCCCCATCAACTTCCTCCCAGGTCAATGGGTAGACCTCTACCACCCCCCCTTCCCCCCCTCCCAAAAACCAGGCGGCTTCACCATCACCTCCCCCCCCTCCCTCCCCCACATAGAACTAGCAATCCAATCCTCCCCCCTCAACCCCCCAGCAGCCTACCTCTGGCAAAACCCCTCCCTCCTCCTCCAAACCCCCGTCCGCATCCGAATAGGCGGTTCCTTCACCTACCCACCCCAAATAACACCCCCTCCCCCCTCCACCTCCTCAACCACCACCTCTACCTCTACCCCTCCCCCTGTCCCCCTAGACTTCAAAAACCTCCTCCTCATCGCCGGAGGAGTAGGCATAAACCCCCTAATCAGCATCCTCTCCCACATCGCCACCCTCCCACCCCACCACCGCCCGCACCAAACCACCCTCTTCTACACCCTCAAAGACCCCAACAACCAAATCCAGTCAGGAGACACCTCCCAAGCCCTCTTTCTCGACAGAATCATCCGTCTATTCTCCCAAACCGACGGTCTCAACGGCAGTATCAAGCTCTTCCTCACCGGTGGTGGCCCCCATACCGACAAAACTTCAACAAGCGAGATACCCACCCAAGGAATCACCCTCCCGTTTGAAAAGAGAAGGATATCCCTCTCTGATGTCGCCAAAGCTATAGGCGAGGACAAAGACAACATAGCAGTCTACATCTGCGGTGTACCCTCCATGACAGACCAGCTCGTCGCCGGCCTCACCTCACCATCCCCACAAGGTCTCGGCATCGAAAAGAACAGGGTCCTGTATGAGAAATGGTGGTAATTAAAAAAAATATCTCTGCCATGAAAAATATCAACAGTCCTTCCTATATGTGCCACAAGACACCCAACCTAACATTGTCTTCCTTTCATGAACCAAACAGTAAAACTAGCCGTACATCAGGGTATAACATAACAGGACATTCCAAACTCCATACCAAATTCACTTGTCATAAAGGTTCATTCCCAGCCAGCGATAGCCACATGTATGACTACCATCATCAAATCCAGTTCCCAACCCGCTCTCCACTCCCCTCACTCCCCACATCCCCCTTAGTAGTCGAAACCTCCCTCCGCCGAACCATCTGCGCAAGCTTCCTCGGCGAGGCACTAAACTTCTTCTTCTTCAACCCAGAAAAAAGACCCCTACTTCCGTTCCTCTCGGCCGGTTTCGGGCTCCAAGCACGCCTCCCACCCACAGCCCCATCTCCCTGCGTCTGTGGAGGAGAAGGACTACGGCTCATCCACTGCGCCTCCGTCAAATTCAGCGTCTCCTGTTGCGCTATCAACTGATCAATATTGTGATGCTCCTGCTGGGGATGGAAGAATGACGCCGAAGGTGGCCTGGTATACTGCCTGAGCGAATAAGTAGCATGTTGTCGATGTGGTGGCGTAAAGGCCGCCAACCCATTATCAAACTTGCTCCCCGTCATAGGCAAATACCCACCAGGAGATAACTTCGACTCGCAAATCGACCCGTTCGTTGAAAGGGGCGACGTTTCATAGTTAGAGATAGAATACTCCTCTCCATTTCCGGAACCCGCATCGTCCTCCGCCTCAGGGGTAACAAGCTGCCGAACAGACTCTGGAGACCTAACCTTTATTGCCACCGCCGCAACGCCAAATACGGTGTTATCCAAACTAAAGGAATCATCGTCGATGTGCTGGCGAAGCGAGGGGGTTATAGAGGGAGCGCCCGACACGGCAGACACGGCAGATGCAGCCGAGGATCGTCGTGAAGGTCTACCAGAAGGCTGGTGAATGGGGAGTTCTGGTAGAGGGCGCTGGAGATACGACTCACGGTAGCAATCCCTAAGTGCTTTGCTCGGCTGGGGCAGTACAGCTTTGGAGGAGGAAACCTGGAATCGCTCAGGCGGCGTGTTGAGCACGTATGTAGAGGGCTTGCGACGCAGCACGTTCTCCTGTTCCACCTCTTCGCTATCCTCAAAGACTGCCTCGTCCGAATTCTCCAAAGGAGACCGAACCTCTTCCGACGAACCATTCTCAGTCGAGTTGAGACTAAGACCGCTGTCATGCTTGGTGTTTGGCGACATTGTCCGGAGAAAGTCGAGTTCCTTTGTGGGGATGAGGTTCAGTTGCTCAAGGTTGGCCCAAGTGCGGTAATGAAACCGAAACGAGGCAAAAGGTGACTCCTTGGGATCCATCAAGATGAAGGTGTAGTAACACATATCTTGAGGCTGATCAACCAACCCAACACTGGGTGCCCTACATTTAACAGTTAAAGGACAGACTTGACAGAACCTGACAGCTGCTGCACTTACGCTATGCCATAGTTGTCCTGCAGTCGATATTCTTCGAGCTTTGGGGCCCTGGCCCGCCGTGCTTTGGCGCGAAAGACTTGTATCTCGATCAAACCACCATCCTCAGCCACAGATTTGTTCTCTTGACCGGGCAAGAAGACAAAGTTGCGCCCTTCGATTCCAACCTGGTCCATGTATCGAGCTGCTGGTGCCCAGAGGGACTTGACCACCCTTCCATTGTCCTTGACGGCCGGTTCAATCCCCCAGGCAGAAATAGGTCTGGCGTTCATGTAAAGTCGAAAGAAGACAAACCTGCAAGGGGAAGGCGGGGGGGTGTTGACAGCATAATTGATGGCGAAACGGGTCCCTAGACCGGATTAGCAGATGTCTCAACATACCTAGTGTTCGGAAGGAAGCCATGTCTTGATTGTTGGAATTCTTACCAGAGACAGATGGAATGTAGACAGACACTGATGGCCCATACTTGTGGTACTGGGATGGGGTCGGGTGAAAGGTCGTGGCTAAGCTCCTGGGTAGACCGTCGGGAACAGTTTGGGAGAAGCTACGAGCTGGAAATCTTGAACCTTCTGGGTGCGGGTACTCGGGAATTCGTTCATCGTCTGGGCTTGTAGAGATGGAGATTTCGATTCCCCGGAGGCTAGGCATGTTTGAGGAAACCAACGAGCGACTGAACAAAGGTGAAGTGTCGAAAGCAACGGTGACTTGGTGGGCGTGAAGGCTTTCTGGATGCGCAAACAAGATGCAAGAACGGAAATGGTTGACAGTCTGGCCAGGAAGAAGTAAAGTCGCTGTGGACGAAAAGCAGAGTCTGAGAACAGTGAATTCACTGCGAAAGCAGATGGGAAGGCACGCAGGCGAACTTTCCACTTGGAGCACAGTCTGCGGAGACTATGGTCTCCTGCCCTTCAGGTTTCCCTTCCTGGTCTCTGCTCAAGTTGCTCCCGGTATTTGTTTAGATCCCAGCATTGCAAAGCTCTGTCAGTGGTCAACAAACCAACACCAACCAGCCCATCACGTAGAAACATGTCACCATTTTCCACATCTCGACTAACATAAATGTATCAGCTTCGTTTCTCACCATTATCAGGTCGCAAACCACCGCCAGTAATTGTATATGCACATCGAAAACGTCTATTCTCTCATCGGCCCCGTCTAGCTCGATCCAAGCACCTTCTTTGTGTCGTCCTCCTTGTCTAGCAGCCCCAGATTCCTTATTTGCGTAGCATTCGGGGGATTCTCCTTCAGCTTCTTGGCCTCGGCCGCTCTGTAAGCAGCCTGCAGGGCCTTGACTCTGGCAGCCTGTATCACAATCTCGATCAGCGAGAGGTTCCCTATGTTTGCGCCGGCAGTTGGGGCAGTCGCTAACCTCCTTTCTGTGGTGCAAGCACTCGTAGTAATCCTCCATGTGCCCGGCGCACTTCGCCTTTCCAGAATCATCAAATTCGGTGGTGTTTACGACGTAGCACGAGAGCAGCTCCTGCCAGAAGGGGAAGCACCGAGACGGGCCTGCGAGCGCATTGTTAGCACATGATGCCAGTTGATGGCCAATTGGGGCCATTGGGACAAGTCCAGACTACTTACCGCCGTTCACGCCGTATCCGGACGCCATGATGGGCTATGAATTTGCCTGTTTGTGGTGTGGCAGGAGGGGAAGCTGAGGGGAGGTCGCGAATGTCGTCGGCGTCCAAAGTCAATGTGAGGTTCCCACTTGGAGCTTGGCCAGCAACAGACACACTGGGGAGAGCGGCAGCCACACTTTTAGTCGTCAAGCCACAGCAGGGATGACCCACAATGACAGGTTACGGGCCAAATGCCCGCTATTCGATTGGCCGACCCCTCTGCCACTGCCACTTTCATGGGGAAAGATGCCAAGAGCGAATGTGTTCATCATCCCCACCACTGCTGCTTGTGGAAGCTCCAGCTCCGTGTCCTTGTCGTTGACTGACAAGTTCCCATGTGAAGCCATATTATCCGACGGAAATTCGACATGCGATTTTGCGAACATTTCAGTCACTTTCTAGGTCGATAGTACCAATCCCCAATAACTTCCAAACGAAATAATGACCCTCTCACTGTCACCGGCGAAGCTGGTCCTCCTTGCCGTGCACTTTGCTGTTCAGGCCGATATCGATAGCTTGGCTGTCCTTGCTGCCCGCCATGACACCGTCCTGCGAAAAGAGCTGCTATTGCGCATTCTTCTGACCTACCTCCCCGAAACCTTACAATCGAACAAATACGTCGGATTTCTCGAGAGCTTGGAAAAAGGCACACTTGCAGAAAATGCCAGCCATGACGTCGATGCCTCCTCTGTCGAGACCCTAGCGGAGGGTGATGCGACAAAGCGGGTGCGCAGGCTTCGACTGCTACCCTTGGCTTCTAAGGACACACCCAAGGAGGTTGGGGATGACCCTATCACCTCTTTCCTTGTGCGGAGGTCTTACAAGGTGGACGAGGAGGCTGGCTTGCTCGCAGAGCTCCCCACACTGCTGCTGCCGTTCATGGATCAGTCGCCATATGTACGGACCCTTTTAATCTCAACAATCTTGCCGCTTTTACGACGAAACTGCGAATACCACCCAGAAGACCCAATACAATACACGTTATCAGCATTTCAAGATCTTCCGGATCGTGTTGCCGTCAATCTGTTACTGTCCCAGACCGGAGCCAGAGAAGAGGACTTGCCTGTTGTAGGACGGGATTTGCGGGGTCTGATCGGCCCATGGCTTGTGGATGAAAAGAAGTGGAAGACTAGGAGACGTAGTATCGCTCCTCCCAACGGCGAGGGAGACGACGGGATCTGTGCCGGATACGACGAGGTTCTTCGCTGGCTGACCACGCAAGCTTCAAAGAACTGGAAGGTGGCCATCAGCGCTATTCAACAATGGGGCGGTCCAGGGGATGCCGATCTTGCAGGTTGGGGGAAACTGGAGTTGACAGAGCAACAGCAAGACCATGTGCAGCGAGCCTACGCACAGGCAGCACTGGCATCGGCTTATGTGCTT
This sequence comes from Cercophora samala, assembly GCA_030512305.1. Lineage (NCBI taxonomy): Eukaryota > Fungi > Ascomycota > Sordariomycetes > Sordariales > Lasiosphaeriaceae > Cercophora > Cercophora samala. Next base: position 19,538 of record JAULSY010000156.1, read on the forward strand.
CCGGAAGCATCATCTGAGGCCATCGAGGGCGCATATAATATTGTGGCCCAGGTTGTGAACCTCCGTGACCTAGAACCACTGCCCCCCTTTTCCTCGGCCGTCACACTTTTGCCACCGCTTGCCGAACAAATATCTGAGGACATCATTTCCACAAAAACTGCGACGTTCATGCGGAATGATCTGTTGGCTTCGTCCAACATTTTGACGGTGCCTGACAACTCTGCTGTCGCTTTTCTGGAGGCACTGATTCTGAGCGCTCATCTCCTCACCCAAGCCGGCCATCCTTGCACCATTAGACGGGCTGGAGAGCTTGCCTTGCTACAAGACGAGCGCGACCAAAAGGAACAGGCTACTAAGCTTATCAACCATCTTAGTCACAATGGCCCAAAGACCGATGACAAGTTTTGGATGAGGGCGAGAAATGAGATCCTCTGGCTTCGTGATTGGGGTGCTGAGGAGGTGTCTCTTGATGCCACCCCCAAGGGGGTGTTTAGCAAGCTGAAGAAGGAGTTTTTGGAGGTTGAGGTTCTGAAGGCGTTGCTTTCTAATACTCGTAGGTTGTTTTCTTCCAGTTCTTGTTCTATTGCTTACTAACTGTTCAAAGGCTACTCCTTGGCACGGTCGTTGTATGAAGATGCCCCTGACAGACCTCTGGATGAGAAGGCGCTGCAAGACACAGTCTACGCCACAGCCATGATGGCCTATGACAACGCTTCCAATCCCAACCGCACCCGCGGCGGGCTCAAAAAGTGTGATGAGATGTATGTAGCCTCCTCAGCATCTATCCCTGGCATTTGCTAACCCCCACTAGAATGAAAGCCTTCCCGGAAACCTTGCCCAAATCGCACCCCCTCGCCCAAAAAGTCGAGGCCCTGCTCCAAGCCACCCACGCCCTGAGCGAATACCGCCTCGTCCTGAAGCAAGGCGAACCCTTCACCCCCATTGTCCTCAGAGTACACTCCGACCCTGTCTCCATCATCGGCAAAATCCTCGAGCAAAACCCCAAATCGTACACCCGCCTCCAAGATTTTGTCGACCTGGGCAACCGCCTCGTCCAAGCCGGCCTAGTCAAACCCTCCACTTTTTCCCACCACAGCCCATCAAGTCTTAGCCACCCCCCGGAGCAAGTGTCTCAACGCATCACAGCCATGTGCATCGATGCGGCCTTGACGGAAGAGGACTTTGAGACGGCCTACTCGTACGTCGTCACCCGTCTTGAATCTGCAGCAGGGGTACAAGACGACTACTCGTGGCGAGTCGCCCTCCAAGCGGGGAAACACCGCCGCACCGCAAAGACAGTCAAGCCGACTCACTACGGGACGAGCAGTGCCAACCCGGAGATTAGACACCTAGAGCAGAGGATCGAGTGCTTGAGTGTGGCGCTGAGGGTGGCGCCGGGGGGCACGTTGCAGGAGATATTGAATGTTTATAGGAGGGCGGAGGAGGAGCTGGAGGTGTTGGTCAGGAGGGAGGAGGAGAGGGAGGAGGAGTGGGATTGGAGGGGGGATAGTATTGGTGCTGGGGCAGGGAATAACATGCCGGGTGGGTTTATTCATCATGGTGGTGGTGGTGGTGGTGGTGGTGGTGGTGGTGTTGTGGGGGGGGATAAGACGAGGAGGCAGAGTAATCATGGGATGGGGGGTAGGGGTAGGGAGAGGGAGGAGGAGGCGCCGATGAGTCTGTTTGATTTGGCGAGGGCGACGGGGTTGACGGCGCCGAGGAATTTGAGCGCGTTGAGTGGGTTGCAGAGGGCTGCTGGGGGGGCGTTGGGGGGATTGGGGAGGGGGGTGGTGGGCGGGTTGAGTGGTGGGACTGGGACGGGGAATGGGGGGAGTAGTGAGAGGGGGAGTTTGGATAGTGCTAGGTCGAATGAGGTGGTGAGTCCTACTGGGGGGAGTCATGATGGGGATGCGGGGGGTAATGGGCAGCAGCAGAGGGCGAGGAAGAGGGATCAGCTCAAGAATGCGGCCATGGGGACGCTGGTTAGTGGGGTGGGATGGTTGGTTGGTGCCCCTGGGCCTGCTGGGGGTGGTGGTGGTGGTGGTGGTGGTAATGGGAGAGAATGAGTTTCGGGGTTGATGTTGAAATAAGGTAGCTTTATTATCAGTCACAAGTAATGCAATCATCAAGTAATATTGGAAAAAAGATAATGTTTGAGCAAAAATGCTTCGTGTTTCTGCCACCCTAATCCTAACTATCACTACAACAATTCTTCTCTCACCTCTAGCTGGCTACCTAAATAGCGAGGCAGTGTGGGTGTGTGTAACACCAACCTGAAAGCAAAAAAACTGATAATCCTCCCATTCCGTTGTCCCCTTGGGTGTGTCAACAACAGCAACAGGCGGATTACTGAAAACGACGACCATCCCACTAGCTAGCTGCCTTTTGCCACGGCCCAGCCTGGTTTTTCCATGAACTGAAAGGATACTTGAATAAGAAAATTCGGCCGGTTTATTAAGAGCATGCATGTCCTCCTTTACCTGACCTGGCCCCCCTCCCCTCGTGAAAACGCCTTGCCATTAAATTCCATTACCAAACTCCCGTTTTGTTCTTTTTGAAGCCCCAGGATAAAACCACTGAAAAATAAAATGCCTCCCCCCCCCCCTTCCCCCCCGTGCACAAGAAATTTAATACACAGCTCACTATCCCCTCTTTAGAGATAAGAGATTGAAGCCTTTGGGTGTGGTTTGTCTGTTTATCCACCCGTTTTTTTTTGTCTTCGTCTATGATGTTATTGATGGTTTTGCTGAATTGAATCAATCAAAAACGCAGTTCATGTTGCGGTAGGAGCCATGCTTGCGACCAGGTCAAGGTCTGGCCTTCTACTCAGAGTCAGAGTCCCCATCCAAACCAAGAAGCGTCTTCTCGACATCATCAAGGTCGTCGTCGCCCTGGCCATCACCTTCGTCCTCGTCACCGAGACCAAGCAGACCCCTGTCTACATCATCCAGGTCGTCGGCCTCCTCCATGGGGGTATCGCCGTTGGTGTCACGCCGGTTGAGCCCATTAGCCTTCGGACGACGGACGGTCTTGGTTTGGCGACCTGGCATCAGCTCGGCCTCATCCTCGGTTTCGGCAGGATCGATAGGTTCCTTGGACGGTGACTGGTCACCCTCGCCATCGGATCCGTCGCCATTGACCGTTCCGTTGCTCGCCTTTGGCCGCTTGATCGGTGCGATAACTCCAAGGTTTGGATCGTCACTGTTCTCCCAGCGATTAAGTCGTCGAGTAACGCGTCGAAGGGTAGCTGTGTATGCGTGGAACTGCTCGCCAAAGTCGTCTGTTTCGTTCTTGAGCTGGCACAAACCGCCGAAGCCCCTCTCCCTGAAGTGATGAGTCTCCACATTGACTCCTGCGTTTTCGATGGCTGCCTTGTGAATCTTGACGGTTTCCTCATCCTCGCTGTCTTCCCATGGGTCCTCGTCATCCAGTTTCTCAAGCCTCTGAAGGGCGTGGATGATCGCCCCGTCAACACGACGAATCTTTCGCGCCTGGTGGTAGCTCTTGCGGAGACTACGATCCAAGATATACTCCACACGCTGATTCCTGTTGCGTTCAACAGCTATTTGGTGAGCAGTCGGCGGTCGGGGTTTGCGAGCGACGATTCCTTCCAGCTGAGGGCCGCCGGGCGACGAACCATCCACGACATATTTCAGCGAGTGGGGACCACGTCGACCGGTACTGGCGGCAACGGATGGTCTTCCAATCAAAGCACGCGGTGGAGTCGACCTGACACTATCATGGTCGCTCTCGTGCTTAGAAGGGCGTATCCGTGGCAATATGCCTGTGGTCGGGCCAACCTCGTCTCCAGCCAAGGCGCGAGCTCGACCTCCTCGTTTCGTTTGGCTTTCTGCCATAAACTGCTGGTCGGCCTCGATGATCTTGGCCCGCATCTCCTGCTTCTCCCGACCAAATCTCTTCTCCTCTTCCGTGTCCACATTTTCGAGTGCCATTTCTTCTTCCGACATGACCACCAGCTGTGGAACTCCTTGGTTGGCGACATCCACGCCATAGTCAACACCGGCGCCGAATGGGTTCTCTTCACATCCTTCCTCAGTGAAGTCGGATTCCAAGTAGAACCACATGATCCACAAAAAGGCCCTCGCGCGGCTCTCACTGGTGAATTGCTTTTTCATGATGAGATCGTGGAACTCGCCGCCGGGCGGGAAGTGTAGCTCGGCAACCTTAGTCGCGTTGCTACAGATGAGAAATAGCAAGTTGACTGGGTTGGTTCTGGGCACGTCGACACTCTTGACAGCATCGAGTGTGCCAGGCTCAGTCCGGTCTTCAGCACCACCCTTCAAGATGGACTTCAATCGAGGCGCATCTTGAAGTTGCTTGTAAGCGTTGGAATCTGCTTGTGCTTGGAGAGAGGGAATCGCGTGGTATGTCCGAAGCTGGGCTCGCATCTCGGGGAAGACTGCAACAGGGAGGGCGGGTGGTCAGCAAGGATTCTAGCATCGGAGACAATAGCGGCACATACAATTGAGAGTCGTGTTCATACGACCAATGTTGACCAGGAGGCAGACCATGGCCATGCCCTTGGCGGCAGCGCGATCACTAAGCAGCTTGTCCCGAAGAACCTTGCTGGTCTTGCTACTCCTGGCCATGGTGTCGATGTAGAGGTCGGCAAAGCATTGCTTGCCCAGACGTGCTGGTTCGTAGCTGTTGGTAAAAACCTTGGCTTCGTTGTCGAAGACGGCCTTGAGGAAGTCGTATTGAATATCCTCGCGCCAGAGCGGCTCTCCATCCTCCTTCTTCAGGTGTCTAACCTTGCCGATGACAGAATTTCCATTTTGGCCATCATCGCGGACGCGCTTCTTGCCCCGAGGCTGCTTCTCTGTGGGCTCCGGGGTAGCTGTCGCCATCTTGGTGTCGCCGTCGTCGTCGGTGACCGCCGTCATGAAGGACTTTTCGATGTGATGGTGTTGTGGCGGAGGTGAACTGGCATCGACCTCAGACATGGCGACGGCGGAGCTGGGTGATGCAGCCATGGCTGCGGCGACAAAGAGTTGGCGGAAGCAACCAACTGTGGCTGCGGACGTTGGGATGAGAAATGATTCGCGGGTGGGTTTGTGGGTGCGACGGGGGCGCAGGTGAAGAAAGGAAAAGGGAGACTCGAGATGAAGTCACGGCTCACAAGCGCCGAGTGGGTGGGAATTGCGCGCGACCGATACGACAATCAAAATGCTGGGCTGGGGCTGCAGGCCCAAAATGACGATGGTTGCAAAAAGAGAAGTGGTGATGGCGCAAATGCTATGGGGGGGTGAATCAATTTGGGCTTGGAGGTTGGGTTATTAGGGTATAGGAATTTTGTGATGATGGGATTTTGGACCCGGAGAGAAGAGGCGCAGAAGCCTGCCGCAGCTTGGCTGCCACAGCACGCAGCACCCCCGAAGGCATCGCGTCCCCAAGCTTCCAGGTCGCCCTCTATCGTTTTGGCGATCCAAACTCGCGGGTGACGTGGTGCTGCCGGACCCACTTCTGTCGCTCTCTGCTGCTTACATGAATCAGCTGGCGGGGCCGTCTGCCACCCGACGCGATAGCCCGATATTGTTGCACTAACCGGGTTTCTGAATCCCGTTTCCTGCAAATAGACTCCGACACTTGCCGCATTCGGCCGGACGATGTGAATCTCTCATTCACTTTACAGATAGAGGGCGGTTATCTTGATCTTGATGCTGAGGGCGTGTGAATGAGCTCTCACAATATTTGCGTAATTCAAGGCTATATAATATCTTCTTCGGTCTCTGATTTAACGTACCTACTGTGCCGGCGTCAATCGTGACACACGACAAAGTCCAACAGTTTGGCATCCACTGGTGCTGCCTTATCAACAGTGCAACTTAGTCTTGGACCACTCGGGGGCAGTCGGGACCGATCTGCGGCTCCCCTTCTGACTCAACAAGCATTGTCTCTGGAAACACACGACACACATACGGCAAACATATCAGGTTCGGCCTACGACGGTTGCAATGGCTGACAAAGTTGCAAAGATTCCCGTCATTGATCTCTCGGGTGAGAACCAGGAGCAAGTTGCCAAGGAGCTCGTCGAGGCTGCCATCGAGCATGGCTTCATATACATTAAAAACACCGGGAGGGACATACCGGCCCAAGCTGTAGACGGTGCATTCAATGTGGTAGGATTACCTTGGTAGAATTATCCGATCCTTACACATCTGACCAACACTATCATATAGGGCAGGGAGATCTTCAAAGCACCCCTTTCAGAGAAGCAAGCATGCACTATCCAAAAGAACAATCGTGGGTGGTCTGCCATGCAGTATGAGACATTGGATCCATCAACACAGCGTGTAAGTGTCCCAGTAGGCATGCTATGTGGCCATTTCACTGAAATGTAACAGGTCGGCGACTTCAAAGAGTGAGTATTGTTGCCATTTATTGTAGCTCCTTATCACTCACACTCAACCGCAGGGCCTTCAACTTTGGCGAGTTCATCGACGGCAAGGCCGACCAACCCATCCCGCCCACCATAGCCCCTTATGAAAGCCAGATCAACGACTTTCGTGAGCTCTGCTACAACCTCTGCCTGAAAATCAACACCCTCCTCGGCATCGGTCTTCAGGTTTCGCCACCCGACTTCTTCAAGAACGCCCACCTACGCGAAAAGGGCGGCTCAGGGACCATCCTCCGCTTCCTGTATTACCCACCTCACACCGACACTCCTGATGCTAACCGGGAAGAGGATGTCCGCGCCGGCGCCCACTCTGACTACGGTTCCATGACTCTACTCTTCCGCCTCAAGGGACAAGCTGGTCTCGAGATCTTGACCCAAGACGGGAAGACATGGGCTCCTGTTCCTGTTGTGCCACCAGGGACTGAGAATGACCCTTCCCCTCCTATCCTGCTGAATATCGGGGACCTGCTTTCTTACTGGACTAATGGATTGCTCAGGAGCACCGTCCACAGAGTGGTGTTCCCTGGTCCGGGGAAGACGTCTGTGGCAGGGGAGACAGATACTGAGCCGAGATACTCTATTGCGTTCTTTTGTCATCCGGTCGGGACGACGCCGTTGGAGCCTGTGCCGAGTGAGAGGGTTAAGAATCATGAGGGTGATGCGCAGGCGAAGCAGGGGAATCCGTATGCGGAGAGGAAGGTGTTGACTGCTGATGAGCATTTGCACATGAGGTAAAGTGTTCTCCTTGATAACCCTGCAGGACTTCTGCTGACATTACCCATAGGCTGAAAGCAAGTTATCTGCAGCTGTACAAAGACAAGGAGTAAGATCATCAATATAGGTGTGAGGTTGAATGGGAGAAAACTTTGGCCATGTACTGGTGCCATCTTGTGGCTGTCATAAACTTAACCTCTGGACAGGAACATCATCAAATAACAAGGTCCGCTGGCGTAATGGCAGCGCGTCTGACTACGATTCCAAAAGATCAAGTAATCAGGAGGTTCCAGGTTCGACCCCTGGGCGGATCGTAAAATCTTTTGGACTCTCTTTCAAGAGAGTTTCTTTTTGGCTTTTTTTCGCTTTTTTGTGGTGGAGACTGGGAAAACGTTAGGGGATCCCTGGCGGTGCTTGGCTCAGGGGTAAGTTTGGAGGTGCAGTTGTAACCCTAACCCCTAGCACTCTGGACGGGAACCGGACCGACAATCGGGTGCCTGGCACTTACACGGCAGCCGAGGCTCGGCACGCCCAACCATCCGTCATTTCTATTCATTGTGATAAAATCCAGCGAGTCATTAATCCGATTTCTTTATGCGACACGAAATTTCGATCCGACGACAAATAAGATGGAATCGAGGGCTGTCTCATGGTGTAACATGGCCAGGAAACATCTATCAAGCTACGCACCGATTCGCACGACTCTTGGAACAGGATTTTGAAGAACTGTGATAAGGCTCAGTCGGCTCACGTTACACAAACTGCAATAATGTCTACTCAGGAGAGGGGTAAAGGTGCGGGGCTCATGGGGGCAGGACTGAGGCCATGGACGTCTCGCACCATCACTCTGCCCATTCCAAGCATTGGAAGAAGTCGACATGGGGAACGAGCATACTGACTATACTGGAGAGATCGATGTGCCAGTGGAGGCCATCCAGAAGATTGACCCGGCGGTCGTCAAGAGTGAGTTAGTTCTCCCTAACACGAACTCGAGCGTGGAAAGAGAGCGGAATGTGCTTGAGAAATTCTCTCGTCCTTGAACGGCCTAGATAGTTCTTCCAGCACAAACTCACCTCTGAAGCGCAGGGGTATCTTGAAAGGCGTTGAGAGATTGACCGCAAGTAGAACTTCCCCAAGGTACAGAAGTGAAGAGTGTTACGGCTCATGGAGCCAGCTTCTGGACTCGAACAGCTCGCCTTGATGCTGTCAGCGAAGACAACAAGGATGTCCAGTACTTCCTGAAGGTAGTTAGACTATTGCATTTCTAACCATATAACTATAACTCTACCTTGCTAATTCATGTGATGAGTAGACTTCCTATGGCGACCGCGGCCGGAAGATGATGTCCGGCGAATTCGTTTCCATGACTACCATCCACTCAGTGGCGCCCCATCTTGTCCCCAAGCCGCTCGCTTGGGGGACATATGAGGATTTGGATGATGTTCACTTTTTTCTGTGCGAGTTCCGCAACATGACAGACGAACTTCCAGACATCGAAACATTTCCCGTTCAGATGGCTGAACTGCACCGAAGCGGTACTTCGCCCAACGGGAAATTCGGCTTTTCCGTGACCACCTACCATGGAAACACACCCATCGAGCATGGGTGGTCCGATACATGGGAAGACTATTTCACCCGCACCACCAAAGTCCTGTTTCAGATGGAACAAGAAGCACAGGGACCTAATCCGGAGATCCTGGAGCTCTCCAAGCCCTTCTTCGAGAAGGTTGTGCCGCGTCTATTGCGGCCACTGGAAACTGACGGCCGCTCTATTCGGCCGGCCCTGATCCATGGCGACCTTTGGCATGGGAATGCCACTATGGATGGAGATACAGATCAACCTGTGATTTTTGATGCTGCGAGCTTCTATGCGCATAATGAGTGTAAGCTTATGTCCCCTATTTCAGTGCTGGCTGCTCAGAATCTGACAAGTTGTATCTTGAAGACGAGTTGGGCGTTTGGAGGCAGTCCTGGAACAAGATCAAAAAGCCCTACCGCCTGCGATACTACAGGCACTTCCCTCGAGCTCAACCGGAAGAGGACTTTGATGACAGGAACCTCTTGTATGCCACACGCGTCAACATCCTGGATTCTATTCTTTACAAGGGAGAGGACAGCTACCGTGAGGTGTATGTACCATCTGACATTCCTACACCAACAGATCAGTGACATGTGTCCAATGATCGGTTGCTAATACGCCGCAGTTTGCTCACTTCTTTGCGAGAACTTGTCGAGAAGTTTCCAGGGGGTTATGATGAGTGGAAGCAGCAGGCTGATGAAAAGTAATGGACACGAATAGTTCAACTTTCAGGTCACTGTCTGAAAGGCATATATGGTACCGATGGTCAAGGCGTTCTTGCTACCTAATCTACCGAGAAGTACTACAGCTTTTCAAGTCCGCCTGTACGGGACATAAGGATCAAGCGTGACCGGCCAAAACACCTTTAGTACTGACAACTTCACCTTCCTTTCCTATCACACGTTCTGTAGCAATTCTTGAGGCAACGGCTAGAGCCTTGAAGGCCGCCTCTGCCCGATGATGATCGTTATCACCACGGAGCACATCGACATGGAGTGTGACTCCAGCGCTCTGACTGAAGCTCTGAAGACAGTGGGGGATCATTTGGGTTGTCAAGCTGCCAATCTTGGCATCTTTGAAGCCAAAGGTACCGACAAAATACGGCCGCGAGGAGATATCAAGCACGGCACGAGCGAGAGCTTCATCCAGAGGCGCGTGGGCATCTCCGAACCGTCGAATTCCTTTTCTGTCACCCAAAGCTTTGGAGAAGGCTTCTCCGATGGCGAGGAAGGTATCTTCGGCGGTGTGATGATCATCAACTATGAGCAAGGCGGTGGTTACCATCCGTTCCCACGCTAATATCAAGTGGGACATTGCCGTTCATTGAGCAAGACTTACTGGCAAGGTCCCCAAGGGTGCGAACTCGCAAGCTCCAGCCCGAGTGTTTTGCCAACGCATGGATCATGTGGTCCAGGAAGCCGATGCCAGTCCAAACCCAAATCTTCTGAGCAGCAGAGTCCTGGCTCGCGTGGTGAGCGCTTGTCTGGCTTGGGAGTTGGGCAAAGACATCGTTTTCAGGGAGGAGGTCGAGATGGCCACCGTCAAGGGAGAGCGCAACCTGGACACTGGTCTCCTTGGTGATTCTCTCCACCAGAACAGTACGGGCAACAAGTTGAGAGGTCATGTTGCTCGGACTGGGATTCGGTGCTAGTAACGAGGCAATGAACATGAAGTTTCTGGTGGTAAGTTTGCGGATCATGGCACGACAAAGACAGTCTGTGTGCCTTTTCGACGGTCTTTTTGTACTCGTCTTGCACTCCTTCCCCCGCTCCCCCCTTTACTCTTTCCCCCCCTCCTCCCCCCCTCAGGCCGGGCAACCATGCACCCTTGGAGGGGTAACCGCCCGTGGTCTGCATTTCACCCACCATCACATTCAGGCGGCAGGAACCAATTGATGTGCCACACGCAATCCCACGGATGAAACACAATCAACTGCATATGCAGTATCTTTGCCAAGTATCTCGGGATCACTTTTTTTCTATGGTAGCCTCGTCTGCCTGATGCATGAAGAAATTCACAGCCCCCATCGGGCGTTTTATCACCACCAACCAACTCTTCACCGGTTTCAACTTGGTCTTGATATATTGGTACACGCACCATCTGTGTCACCCCAGGCGATGTCCTGGCTTTTCGGTAAAGAGTATGAGACGCCGCCATCCTCTCACTCGAGGTGACCTGCGCCTCGCGCTGTTGTCCAATCGCTCTCAAAGCCTTCCTGCGGCCGATCCTGACCGCATATGGGTGTCCTGCTAGACCCTTGGACCCTACCTTTTTGCTTAAGGTAAAGTGGCCTCCCTGTCACCCTTTCGATAACATCTGATCACGCTGCGGGGTTTGGAGGTGCAGGGCTGTTCACTAGGTATGTATGAGCCATAGCATCCGTGGTAGGCCCCATCCTGCCTTCCATCCAGTCTCAAGGTGTTACCCTGTCTGCCAATCCACAACGTGAACATAACTTGAGCCGCAGTAGTTGAGCTCTGTCTGAACTAGTCTCTACATGTATGCAACTCGACCCCTGGTTACATGTAGGGTGCTACATAGCTAGCTATCATGGGAGACGTAACATTCCCCTCTGGTGCTTCTGCATCGTTGTTTATGGCGGATCTCGACTAACATGTCAATCCAGGACTCTCAAGCCGTTTTGCGATGGTCTACGAGTTCCATCAGCCCGCCAAACCGGCGCCTCACAACTCTCGCGAGAGTTTTCAGCAGCTTGTCCATCAAGAAGCAAACTCAAGAAACACCAGAGAACATCCGAGGCCCGCTCGGTCTTAGGCTTCTTTTTGACTCGTCGGAGCCACTAGCTGACCTGATATTTGTTCATGGTCTTGGTGGAGGGTCCCGAAAAACCTGGGATAAGAACAATGACCCATCGTTGTACTGGCCCCAAGAGTGGCTGTCGCGCGATCCGGAGTTCAAGCACGTGCGGGTCCACACGTTTGGCTATCCTGCTGACTGGACTGAGCGAAGAGAGTCTGTTCTGAACATTCACGACTTTGCCAACTCTCTTCTTTCGCAGTTGCAAGCATCCGCTACGATTAGGCGCAGCAATCAGGTGAAGCATCTACCCGCCACACCCGTCCGCCGCCCAGTCTCGGCTCTAATCGGTAATAGGTGCCTTTAATATTTGTTTGTCATAGCATGGGAGGTCTTGTGGTGAAACAGGTATGCCTGCCCAGAGTATACCAGACGTTTGCATCAACCTGACAATGTGCGCAGGCCTACATTCTCTCGCAGATCGACCCAGCATATCAAGACCTCGGCAAACGATTTGACACGATATACTTTCTTGCTACACCTCACCATGGAGCTGGATCAGCTCAACTTCTCGAGACGATGCTTAGAGCATCGAATTCCGGTAATAGACCGTTCGTCTCCGATCTACGACTCGAGTCCCCAGCAATCCAAAGCATTAACGATGAGTTCCGACACTATTCCAACCGAATCAAGCTTTATTCCTTCTTTGAAGCACATCCAACATCCATAAGCGGCTTGGCTGAGAGGTTCATTGTTACCAAGGCCTCAGCTGTCATGCAGTTACCCAACGAACGTGTCGCTCCAATACAGGCCGATCACCGCGGTGTCTGTAAATACAACTCCCCTTCCGACCCGAACTACATCATTGTGAGGGACTCCATCGTGGAGTCTCTTGATAGGATACAAGATGCTTGTGGGTGCATGATTCGCTTTCAGTATCAGAAGCTTTGCTAACTTGGAGGTACCCACCTCCTCAGGGACTGCCATCAATGACGCTGCTCTCAAGTCTCAAAAACGAAACTTACGCACGTTCTTACGAATCTCGGACCAATTACAGAACTTCCACGTAGATTTCGACGAAGAAAGAGTCCAGGGGTCTTGCGAGTGGTTGACCCAAGTCGAGTCATTCCGCCGTTGGCGAGACTCAGGGGAAACCAGGATTTTCTGGCTCTATGGAAACCCAGGGGCAGGAAAATCCTTCCTTTCCAAGTTTGTGATCGAACATGTAACTGGACTTGGGTACGACTGCAGTTACTTCTTCTTCCGCGCAGGTGACAAAAACCATTCATCTTTGCGAGGCTGTCTGCTTTCTTTAGCATGGCAAATGGCTGAGACAAACGTCTTTATACGAGAGATCTTTCTCGAGATGTACGAGTCGGAAACTGGTTTCGACCCAGATAACTTCCAGTCCATCTGGAGAACGCTCTTCATCGGGGGGATTTTCCAGAAGCCGTTGGTCAAGCCGCAGTTCTGGGTGCTGGACGGGCTGGATGAATGCTTGAACTATGCAGAACTCTTTCCGCTCTTTGCGAAGATCAGCGCTTCATTCCGCCTTCAGATCTTTCTTGCCTCTAGGCCGAGGCCTGAAGTTCATGGCAGTCTTGGTCCCAGCACTAGTCTGAAGGCTTCGTTCTATCATTTGACACCACAGGAGACGGCCGAGGACATTAAGCGGTATGTCACATCCAACATGTCATCAGCCGGTGGGGGCATTTCAACCTTCGGGTCAAGCTCACAAGGCCAAGATCTCGTGTCGATGATCTTAAACAGGTCAGAAGGTAGCTTTCTTTGGGTTAAGCTTGTTCTCAAAGAATTACGAGCGACACTCAGCGAGGAAGCCAAAAGAAGAGTCCTTGAGAGTATCCCTACCGGAATGAACCAAATCTACCTCCATAGCTTGAAACCGTTGGCTAAAGACGAGATGCGACGACCAGCAGCACGAGCAATCCTGATGTGGGTAAGCAGCGGAATGCGGCCATTATCTGTGACCGAACTTCGAGCCGCCTTGATCATACACATACAACAGACGTTCAACGACTTGGATGAGCACATTAGCTGGTTTTGCGGCTACCTTGTCACCGTCGACAGCAACTCCGTGGTCAAGATGGTCCACGAAACAGCAAGAAGCCTAGTGCTAAACCCAGAGAACGGCTCGCCTATTGGGTTTCAGGAAAGGGAAGCCCATGAAGAGCTCGCTATCGTTTGCCTCAAGTGTCTCAACGACAAGGACCTCAAAGCACCAAAAGGACGACGGCTTCAACAAGGTTCTCAGTCGCAGTCAGGTTCTGCCACTCGCTCGCCCTTTCTCAGATATGCCGCCATGTGTTGGCACGAGCATGTCAACAAGTCAGAGAGCGCGAGTGAGGAAATTGTCCGCCTCATCGCCGATTTCTGCGGCGGTAAAGATGGGAATGTGCTCACCTGGATTGAGTTTGTGGCAACGACGAACAATAATCTCACTGTTGTCATACGGGCCGGTGTGGCCATGAGGAGCTTCGCGAGGCGAGTTGGCAAAGAGAGATGGAGGCGAACGGAGAAGTTGGATCTCATCAAGTCATGGAGCACCGATCTCCTGCGAGTGGCAGCCAAGTTCGGACGCAACCTCCTTCGCTACCCTGCTTCCATCTACACTATCATACCGCCACTTTGTCCTCGGAACTCAGCCATATATGAGCAGTTTGGCCGGTCACAGCGTGGGCTTGGCGTAGCAGGCGTTCCGTCTCTTCTGGATTGGGACGACTGCCTGGCCACGATTGTGTACAAGCAAAAAGGTCAACGCGCCATGTCGATTGCTGCTACTAGCAGCTATTTCGCAGTAGGGATGTCGACCCCTTCTGTTCGACTTTATCACGCCAACATCTGTCAAGAGTTCGCCCTCTTCCAACATGGCGAGGCGGTCAAAGTCATTGAGTTCAATCTTGCAGGACAACGGCTGGCCACTGCGGGCAACAAGAAGCTATTTGTCTGGGACATAGCTACACGCCGTGAGCTGTGGTCTCGCGATCTCGAGCGTCCTTGCATGGCCATGACTTTCAATGCTGACAACGACGAACTCATTGTCGCTTGTCAGGACAATCGGCTGTATTACTTGAGCGCTGAGAATGGCGAGGAAACCATCAGCCCAATATCATGGTACATGGATGAGGATCAGACCGAGATCACGACTGTCCCCTTTACGGTGGCGATTTCCTTCCAACACCACCTTTTGGCTTTCGTCTACAGAGGTGGCCCGATAGGTCTTTGGGATTGGGAGGAAGACGAGTTCATAGGCTTTTGTGAGAAGCCGGAGGCACGAAGCAGGCGTTGCCCGTTCCATGCGTCATCGCTCGTGTTCAGCCCCGTGCCAAACTCCAACTCACTTGCTGCGGCCTATGAGCAGGGCGAGATTCTGGTCTTTGACCCTCTCCAGGGCAATGTCAAGGCCCGATACCAAGGACGAACAGACAACCAAACTTTGGCGTGCTCACCTGACGGCCGATCCTTGATCTCTGGTGATTCCGTCGGGGTGATTAGGATCTTCGACTTCCAAAACTTTGAACCACCAGATCACAAGTTGAGGTTGCTGTACATCATCTCCGGGGTTGAAGAGAATATTGTCGGCTTGGCCTTTTGCGACGACAGACGGTTCGTGGACATCAGGAGTCCAAAGGTGAAGGTGTGGGAGCCAACTGTTCTCATTCGAAACGAGTCATCCGGTGATGATACGGAGTCTATCCTGTCGGAGAACTTCACAAACGTGGAGCCAGACCCCGAGGCAGAAGAGACAGACCCAATTACCTCACTAACGGTCCATCCGAGCGGGAAGCACATCTTTTGTGCAACTCAGAATGGACTGATCAACATATACGACACTCTCACTGGGGCCCGGACTCAGACCATTTATGAGCACTCTCGCGGGGACACGATCATATGGATGATCTTCAGTCAGGCGCATGACAGTATTCTTGCTACTGCCGGGGTGTCCAGCAAAGTCATCATCCACCGTCTTGCATACAAACAACGACAATGGAGCATCGAGATGAAGCTTTTTGAGTACCGTATGGGCGAGCGTATCGAGCAATTATTGTTCAATCCAGCTGGAACAAGAGTGCTTGTTGTGACAACAACCCAGGATATCGTCTACTCTCTCAACGAAGAATCGACCGCATCATGTACTTGGGACACCAGACTTCCCGGCTTCTGGTGCAACGACCCTCGCGACCCCGAGAGACTCATGCTCTGGGTCAACCGAAAGCTCCGAGTATTCCTGTGGGACGGACTTGTCGAAGTCTCGCCCACAAGAGGAATCGACCTCGACTTTGACCTGCCAGTCAAGTACGGGATCCAAAACGTGTACTCGAGGTGGAAAGGCAACTACATTGCCACCATTTACTCGGACCCGGACCACGTGCGGTCCAACCTCCGGTTCCTCATCTGGGACGCGGCGGACTTTTCCGATCCCATCGGACCCCCGTCAGAAGGTGCCGATCATACGTCACCTGCCGACACGGAACAAGTCAGCCCCGCCGCTGTGTACCAACCCTGTGCCGACGACATTGCCGGCCTGATCGGGACTCTCGGCATGGTGATTGGCGTCTTCCAAAGCCGAATACTGTTCCTGGACCAAGACGGGTGGATCTGCTCTGTTGATCTGGACGGTTCGCACAGCCCTGAGTCTTATTCGAGGCATTTTTTCCTTCCTTCTGACTGGATTGGCACGGATGATACCCTTCTGGTGGCGTTGACGGCGAAAAACGAGATAGCGTTTGCCAAGGAGGACGAGCTGGCGGTTATCAAGCGGGGCTTGGAGTCTTGTCAGAAAGTCCGTTTGCCTTCGGTGGTGGCTGCGGAGATGGCGTCGTCGGCGTCGGGGTCGGCGTCAACGTGAACAAGGTGGCGTGATGAATGGGGTGGAGCGTATATACGGTGCTGCACATCTTTGTACATTTTCTTCTTGTGTTGTGAAATAGGACCACCTGGAAAAGCAATGGGTCTTTGGCGCAGGAGTGTGGGAAAGGTATGGTTACAGGAGGGTCTTGTCTAGCTGCTACAAATGAGGTTTTCTTTCGGCTGCTTTTCTTGGAGAACGGGAAGTTTGCTATGGCTCAATAGATTGGAGTGTGGTGGGTTTTGTTTTCTTCCATAAGGAGAACCGACTGTACTTTGGCAACAGGTGACCAAGGTAAAGCGGTAGGCCCATGATGGCATCAGAAGACCACCGCATTGCTCTGACCCAGCCAAGAGCAAATACCTACCTGTCAAACGCTCCTTCCACAAATGGCACCGTGGCAGACCACCCACTGCTGCCTGCTCCCACGGTATATATACCAGTCCCCCGCACCTTCCATCACCGAACGAGACTTCCAACTCGGCTCTTGCCAAATGGCTTAGCAGTATTGGGAGTCGCGGCGCCGACTTGGGTAAGGTCCCTTGAGGTACCAAGGGGCGTCCGTTCGAGTCTTTTCCGAAGTAAAACCTTTACGGGTTTTCGTACCTGAGTCCCCTCTCCGTTAGGGGTGGCTCAGCGAGCTTTTTGATCTTTTTCTGCTTTATATTTCACTGTCGATCTATATATTCTTTCGATTTTCTAAGCGATTTATATTCCACCTGTCTATCCACATCCTCCATTCCTTTTTGTCTCAGTCCTTTTGGAATACCTTTCACATGTGTCTGGGGAATAGGTCGTCAAGGTGCCTACATTTGCCACTGTGTAATATGCGTGACTTCTCAGTGACTTGGGAGCAAACATACCTTTAATACACTCTTTCCATCCAACATAGGGTGTCCGGTCACGAGAATGGCGTTTGTATCAAGTCTGTTTCGAAAATTCCGCCGTGTGCGGGGGTGCTAACAGTCGGTATAAGTAGGTGTTGATGGGTGGTTCATTCCTCTCCCTCACGCTTGAACTCTTCAGCATCACTACCTACCTACCTCATATCCTCCACCATCCTTTTTTGACTACATCATGGCAGAAGAACACCACAACTCCCCCGGGCAGTCCAGCACCCCCAAAAGGTCCCGGACATGGATCCAAAAAATCGACCCTGCAGTCTTGCTCGCCGCCCCCCAAGGCGTAACCCTCCGCAGCATCATCCCCCACGGTTCCAGCCAGTGGGCCGAAACCGCCCGTATCGACGCGGTAGACGACCAAGATGAAGGAGAAATTCAATATTTTCTCAAGGTACCTTAACCCCCTTCCCCCCCCCTTCCCGTCTTTTTTGGTTTTGCGTAGCCACTTTCCTTTTCGGTTGTTGACATATTTGTGTTTGTTGCACGTGTGAAAAACAGGTGGCGGAAGGCGAACTCGGGGCCAAGATGATCAAGGGTGAATACGCCTCCATGTGCGCGCTTTATCCCCATGTTCAACACGGCAAAGCGCCCAGGCCGTTTGCGTGGGGGAGATATGATCGGGATGAGCCCGAGGTGTTTTTCTTGTTGAGCGAGTTCGTTTCGATGGTGGATGGGGGTTTGCCAGGGGTGGGGGAGGTTGCTGCGCTGGTGGCGAGGCTTCACCGCGAGGGCGCGTCCCCGGATGGGAGGTTTGGGTTTGGGGTCGGGACGTGTCATGGGAGTACGGTTGTTGAGCATGGGTGGCATGATACGTGGGAGGGGTATTTTACTGAGACGACGAGGGTTTTGTTGGGGATGGAGCAGGAGGCTCAGGGGGGGGATAGTGAAATCATGGAGTTGGCGGGGAGGTGGTTTGATAGGGTTGTTCCGAGGTTGTTGCGGCCGATGGAGACGGAGGGGAGGGAGGTAAGGCCTGTGATGCTTCATGGGGATTTGTGGCATGGGAATGTAGGGATTGATCGGATTATGGGGGAAGTGGTTGTGTTTGATGCGGCTGGATTTTATGGGCATAATGAGTGTGAGTTTTCTTTGGTGGTGTAGTTGGCTGGTGGCTTGTGGGATGGATTGGCTAACCATGCCGGTGTGTGAAAGATGAGTTGGGAGTCTGGCGACAGGAGTGGAATGACTTTAGCCAGTCAGGGTATGTCGAGGGGTATCTCGAGCATATCCCCCCTTCGTGGCCTGAGGAGGACTTTGACGACAGAAATCTGTTGTATGCCACCAGGGTAAATATCTTGGATTCGATTTTGTACAAGGAGGACCGGAGTTACCGACAGGCGTGAGTATCACTCTGTCTCTACTATCCTCAAACACATCCATCGGTGTGTTACTGATCTTCTGAGATGGCATAGGTTTATTCGTGATATGCGTACACTGGTGGAAAAGTTCCCCGGCGGCTTCGAAGAGTGGAAGGCGAGACATGACGAGGGCAAGAAAGAATGAACTGGAATGAGAACGTTGAAAAGACAGAGAAAGCAACGTGGAGATGGTGATCTATTTGAAAAGAAAATCCAATAAAGGTGTTGGTTTTCAAAGGCAAAAATCCCATGTTTATCCACCAAGCGTTTGTCATTCATTGAAGACCGCCATAGCTTGATTGCTACCGCGGTGCCAGAGATTTCTATTGACAAACGACTCAGGGGCTCAGGGGCTCTCGCTTGGCATTCTGTTTGTTGTTTGTGTTTCTTGGGTCAGGTGTTGCACGATTTGATTGCAATGCATCATCACTCATGTGTACCTACTTCGTATTTCCCCACACTTTTACCCCTCATTCTCGGTGCTGCCTGGCGTGACTGATAACGGCCATCGAATCCCTCGTGTCGGGGGAAGGCGCATTTTAGTTTGGTGAAATTAAAGTTCGGGACCTGTAGAGAGAGTTTCGGGACTTTTGATCCATTGGGAAGTTCATGGTCGGTTCTTCCCTCAAATATTTATCAGCTTTCGCAACACACAGCTCTTGGAATCTCACCCTGACCACCAACGCTCAGCTGGTTGACCATCCAAAACCAAGATGAGCGCCATCGAAATTGCCATTTTCGGGCCCAATTCCGGAGTCGCGGCCGTGAGAGCCGTTGGACAACGCCTCAATGGTAAAACGAGACTCGAGCTGAACAGAAGCGAGTCGTATGGTATGTCATCCAATGCCTGCGTTTTCTTTTTCTTTTTTTTTTTTTTTTTTTTTTTCTTTTTGCTGGGATCTTTGTGCGTTGACTATAGTTATTGTATAGGACAAGATGGCCTTACGCCATTTATGCGGGAACTGGAGCAGCTCGACGACTCGCTTCACCAAGCTGGGCTCAAAGATGTGCCTGTCAGGATCATGATTCGACCTCGCGGAGGCAACTTTATCTACTCGGACGCCGAATTCGAAAAGATGAAGTCTGATTTACTCGAATTCAAAGGATCGCAATGCATGCGAGAGAAAAGAGGGGATGGATTTGTGTTTGGCATTTTGAAAGAGTCCAGCTCGGATGCCCAAAGACTGGTGGTGGACAGGGAGAGAACGGCTGAGCTGAGAGGTCTGGCAGGGCCGGATTTCCAATGCGTCTTCCACCGAGCCTTTGATCAGGTGATTGCGACTGCCAGGGATGACAATGGGTGGAAGACTGAGCTGGAGTGGTTGGAGATGCAGAAGATGGCCGTTCTTACCAGTGGTGGTCGGGGGAATGCGAGCAATAATGCCAAGGTTCTGAGGAAAGTACTCGATGAGACGTCGTTGACGGGACAGGAACTGATCGTGGGGGGAGGAGTGAGAAGTGAGACGCTGGAGAGCATGCTGAATGATATGGGAGGACTGGGGCGTATCTTTGCGCTCACTAGTCTACGGGGTGTGGGCATGGTTTTGCACTCGTCCTTCTTGACGCCCATGCTCAGGGACAACATCATGTTCTTTGATGTGCTAGAAGCGCGAAAGTTCAAGACGACCTTGGATGTGACGACAGAGAAACAGCTGGCAAAAGCGAGGTCGTAGCAGCTCAGTGTGACGGGTATTCTGTTCTGGGATTTGGGGACAGAGAGGCTGGATGTTGATGTGTTTTATCTGAAGGGTGTACATACAATTTATTGGTGGTCAGTAAGTGCGATGGAAAAAGCCTATCTCCTAAAAAAAGTTGAAAAGATAAAAACAGACAGACAAAAAAACAGCAAAAGTTTGAAAGTCACGGTTTGGGCCCAGGGCGCCCTTCTCGGTTCACCACGTGCGACATACTCTCTCCGTATAGACAAGGTCCCCGGAAATGTAACGGAGTACGACCTCAATCCAAGTACATACAAGAGCTCGTTGGTGGGTGGATTGGCCATGTTCCTGGCATGGATGGTTGTCGGTATAAGTCGTCGCCAATCAGAGTCCGGATCGCAACCACGTTGGCCCAGAACATCGAAATCTTGGCATCAAGTTGCATCGAAGACAACCCACGCAGAGCTCGACATGACGCACATGGTTTCAACAAACACACCCCGCGCGCGACGGCGGGACAGCATGACGGCACTGGAAGTATCTCCGAGCCGTTGCATTTTATTGTTTTCATTAGACATGGGGAGAAGAACACCACAAACGCGACCCACGCCACGTGCTGGAAACGACTCGCCATGATGTGCACCATGCCCTTCCTTGTATGGAGTTCCTGTTGCGATATCTGGCCCAGGGAAGGAGTCCGGATCCGCCAGGGTGGAAAGGGAAGCAGCAGCAAGACGACTCCCTCACATGCTGCCGCCGTCGTCGGTGAACCAAACGTGGGTTGCAATGTGATTGCATGTCGATCAGCGTCCCACTGCAGAAATTAAGGTCGGGGTATATATACACTCGCTGCCGCCCTGACATCAACGACAATGGAGAGCTCGCGTGAGGTAGCTTCAGCTCCAATCTACAGCCACCCCGACAAGATACCCTCACAATGCTCCCCAGACTGGACCTCGCCGCCGTTTGGCTGGCAGCCACAGCGTCTGTTGCTTCGGCCCAGACCTACCGCAGATTCGGCACCTGCCCTTCGCTGGGCTGCGTGATCCCGCCAGACCAGCAAGACTTCTTGCCCGGTCAGGAATTCGACATTCGTTTCGAGATTCACGCCCCCCAGAACGGATCCGAGGCCTTCAACAACGGTGTCCCCGACGAGAAGTTTACGGCGACCATCTCGAAAGATGGTGGACGGCCTCGAAGCATTGGCGAGTTCTTCAAGCTCCGCTCCGAGCCTTCTCTGGAGAAGTGGACTTTCTCCTGGTTCGAGGACCTCTTTGCAGAGGACGCAAATACCCCTTCCGTGGTCAATGTTGCTTCCAAGGCGTACCGTCGTGTGGCGCTGTACGAGCCCGGAACATACACGGTGACTCTCAATTACTTTTCGGGGAAGAAGACAACGGCGGAATGGACCGTTCGTCCTTTGGCTACCAAGAAGAAGGCCAAGAATGTCATCTTCTTCATTGGCGACGGTATGACGACCAACATGATCACCGCTGCCCGCCTGCTTGCGCACAAGACGGTCAATGGCAAGTATCAGACCCTGCTCTCGCTCGACGAGTTCCCAGTCTTGGGGCACCAAATGGTACGTCCACAACACCAGCCAGCTTGGAGACAACAATACTGATATCCAGTAGACACACTCGATCGACACCTTCATCACTGATTCGGCAAACTCGGCTTCTGCTCTGTACACTGGTCACAAGAGCACTGTCAATGCCCTTGGGTGAGTCTTGTCTTGAACTTGGTGATGCTTTGATACTTACGGTGGCTTTCAGTGTCTATGCCGACACCTCCCCCGATCCTCAAGATGACCCCAAGGTCGAGACTATCGTCGAGATGTTGTTCCGCATCTGGGGCTCCGCGTGGGGCGCCGTCTCAACTGCCTTCATTGCCGACGCCACTCCGATTGCTCTCTCGGGTCACTCCCGTCTCCGCTCTCAGTACGGCGTCCTCATTGACCAGGCCCTCAACGGCGTGCAGAACTACTCATGGACCAAGACCGACGGCCCCGATGCTTATTTTGGGGGCGGTGCAGACCAGTTCATTGCTGGCCCGGGGTCTTACCAGGGTAAGGACTACTACGCCGAGTTTGCCGAGAAGGGTTACAGCGTCAGCTTGAACAAGACCTCCCTCTTATCTGCTCCCAACGATAAGAAGGCTCTTGGTATCTTTTGCAAGAACAACCTTCCAGTCTGGATTGACAGGCATATCTTTCCCGAGAACCTCGAGATCAACAATGACCCAACTGGCGCCGCCAAGCCTGCGAAGGACCTGCCCGGTCTCAAGGAGATGACGCTCAAGGCTGTTGATGTTCTGCACAACCGTGGCGGCAAGGAAGGCTTCTTCCTCATGTCGGAGGCAGCCAGCATTGACAAGCAGATGCACGCTTTGGATTACGATCGTGCTCTGGGGGACCTTTTGGAGATGGACGATACTATTCGTGCTACTATTGCCAAGCTCAAAGAGTTGAGGATTTTGGATGAGACTCTGATCGTTGTGTCTGCTGACCACGGTCATGGTTTTGGTATGGGTTTTCTTCTATGAAGGACATGTTGAGCGATAGTGCTGACAACAGAAACAGATGTCTTTGGCAGCTCGGATACCAAGTATGCCGAAGCCCAGGAGGACGAACGCAGCAAGAGGAATGCCATTGGCGTCTACCAGAACTCTGGGTTGTCGCAGTACACGGAGCCCAAGCCTGGTGTCAGCTATGGGACTGGTGCCAACTTCCCCATGAACTGGTATGTAATGATCCTTTTGTCATTGGGTGTCATCAACATCACTAACAACACTTTCTCAACAGGGACCCCCGCTACGTCCTCGCTGCTGGTGTCGGCGCTGCCCCGGACCGCCGTGAAGATTTCGGAATCGGCGCTACCCCTCGTGCCCCCACCACTTCGAGAGGTGGTGAGGCTTATGTGAACGACCAGGATAGACCCAACGGGTTTGTTGTCAACGGCACCCTTCCTACCAGCGAGAGCCAGGGCGTGCACTCGCTCACTGACGTGCCTGTGTATGCTTGGGGCCCGTGCCAGGAGACGTTTGGTGGTACTTATAGCAACATTGAGGTGTTTTACAAGATTGCCAACTGCTTGGGGTTGGCGCATGGGAGGAATGTCACGGAGGGTGCTGGGAAGAGGCATGGAAAGGGGAAGGGCAAGGGGAGGGAGTGAGTGAGGGGTTAGGGTTGGGTATGGGGGGTGGGGAGTGGGCAAAAGTAATGTAATGTTTTGATGTTTGATGGGTATGTATGGTTCTAGCGAGTGAGTTTTGGACTTTTGGATGATTACTGCTAGTATTATAGAGAAATATCAAGAAACAAAGATGGCCAATGACAGCTTCCGAGTGTCTGTATGTAAAGGAGGGGCCGAGCCGAGGAAGGCGACGCCAACGACGCACGGCAGCCCAGCCGAAGCCGAGACGGAACGGCGCACCCGAGCTGTTGGGACGTGGTCGGCATTGGTTTCCCGCTAAACCCCGCATCGTGCTACTGTGCGTCTCTGGGCCTCGGTCTGTGTGTTTTTGTTTTATAAGTGATAAGCCGTTGGACCTGCATCGCGGACCTCCGGTGTCGCCTGTCGATCTTTCAGCCACCACCACCACCACCACTTTCGTATCGGTGGTTGTTTGTTGTCTCTCACACCCTCACCGTGATTTTTGAGACAGCAGATATCTCACTTACACCACCATCTCACTCTCAGTTTTCAGTATCACTATCACTTCACAACAACTCACATCACCAACAAGATGGCAGACCAGCACCCCCCCATCCCCCGCAAACTCTGGGAGCACCCCGCCCCCGAAACGACCCTCATGCACCGCTTCATGCGGTCCCTCAACCGGCAGCACCACCTCTCCCTCTCCTCCTTCTCCGACCTCCACGCCTTCTCCCTCACCCAGCGGTCCCTCTTCTGGTCCTCCGTCTTCCAGGCCTCCAACTACCTGTACTCGGGGTCGTACACCACCGTGGTGGACGAAAGCGCCACCATCGACCAGGTGCCTGTCTGGTTCGAGGGCGTCAGTCTCAACTTTGCCGAAAACATGCTCTACACCCGCGGCAAGAACGGGGGGGAGAGGAGCGTCAAGGACAAGGAAGATGATAAAGTGGCTGTGGTGGAGGTTAGGGAGGGCGGGTCAGAGACGAGGGAGGTGACCTACGGGGAGGTGAGGAAGGCGGCGGGGAGGCTGGCGGCTGCGATGGTGAAGAGGGGGGTGAAGAAGGGGGATCGGGTGGTGATTGTGGGGGCGAACTCGATAGAGACGTTGCTGGTTTATTTGGCCACCGCGTGGGTGGGCGCGGTGTTTAGCAGTAGCTCGACGGATATGGGGGTCAAGGGGATATTGCAGCGGGCGGAGCAGGTTGATCCGGTGTGGTTGTTTATGGATGATGCTGCGCTGTACAATGGGAAGGTTGTCGACTTGAGGGAGAAGATGACGGAGATTGTGGCTGGGTTGGGGGGATGTCGGAATTTCAAGGGGGTGGTGTCCATCAGGCGGTTTGAGGAGGCGAGGGATGTGAGGAAGGTGCCCAAGGCGATGACGCTGGATGAGTTTGTTGCGGCGGCGGGGAGGAATCCGACGCCGCCGGGGTTTGTGAGGATTGCTTTTCATGAGCCGTTGCTGGTTTGTTATAGCAGTGGGACGACGGGGATGCCAAAGGCGATTGTGCACTCGGTTGGTGGGATACTGATCAATTACTTCAAGGAGGGGAGGCTGCATGAGCAGATTGGACCCGAGAGTGTGACGCTGCAGTATACGACGACGGGGTGGATCATGTATCTGGCGAATGTTGGGTCGTTGCTGTTTGGGGGGAAGGCGATATTCTACGATGGGTCGCCGTTTCAGCCGGATGCGAAGATTTTGGTCGAGTTGGCTGCGAAGCACAAGGCGACCAAGTTGGGTATCTCGCCGAGGTGGATGTTTGAGCTGTCAAAGGCCGGGATCTCACCGAGGGAGATGGCGGATTTGAGTTCGTTGGAGACGGTGTCGTGTACGGGCATGGTGCTGTCGGATCAGTTGTTTGAGTGGTTTTATGATGTTGGGTTTCCCAAGCATGTCCAGCTGGGGAATATCTCTGGCGGTACTGACATTGCTGGGTGCTTTGGTATCATGAACCCATTGACGCCAGTCTATGTTGGCGGGACACAAGGGCCGTCGTTGGGAGTCCACGTCGCCATCTACGACTCGCTTCTGCCAGACGGTGAACCAGGAGTTGAAGTCCCACACGGCACACCCGGCGAACTCGTCGCTGTGAAGCCCTTCCCCAACATCCCCTGCGCCTTCTGGGGCGACAAACTCCCTGTTGCCAGCCCGGGCTCAAAGTACCACAGCTCCTACTTCAACCGCTTCCCCAAGGTTTGGGCGCATGGCG
Organism: Cercophora samala; assembly: GCA_030512305.1. NCBI lineage: Eukaryota > Fungi > Ascomycota > Sordariomycetes > Sordariales > Lasiosphaeriaceae > Cercophora > Cercophora samala. The sequence goes on from JAULSY010000156.1 coordinate 45,162, forward strand.
ACTTCTGCGTCATCCACCCCGTCACAGGAAACATTTCTTTCTTGGGCAGAGCAGACGGCGTGCTCAACCCATCCGGTGTCAGGTTCGGCTCAGCAGAGATTTATGGCGTTGTCGAGAGGTGGTTTGCCGACAAGATTCAAGACTCTCTCTGTGTCGGGCAGAGGAGGAAGCAAGATGCTGACGAGAGCGTCATGTTGTTCCTGCTAATGAAGCCGGGACACAAGTTCACAAAGGAATTGGTGAATGAGTTGAAGAAGAAGATTTCGGAGGATTTGAGCAAGAGGCATGTGCCCAAATACATCTTTGAGACGCCAGAAATTCCGGTAAGTTTGACCCCCTTTCACTTCTTCATCTTCAACAAAATCCCAAAACTGACACATGACAGACCACCATCAATCTCAAAAAGGTCGAGCTGCCCGTCAAGCAGATCGTCTCTGGCCAGACCATCAAGGCAAGCGGAACCCTCGCCAACCCCCAGAGTCTGGACTTTTACTACCAGTTCGCCAAGGTGGAGGAGCTGGTTGGGCCAAAGGAGAAGCTTTAAGCAACATAAGCCTCATGACATGGACGAAGACAAGAACAAGAGCAGAAGAATACCCCAGATAATGAGATCTGCCATCTCTATAATGACTAGTTACCATAGCACAATTTTTGACCTCTTTTATACCATGTCCTAACCGTCATGCCATGCCATGCTTATTTCAGCCTGATGATATAACCCAACGCCATCGCTAATGTAATGCAGAAAGGTACACAAAACAGTATCCATCATGTCGTCGTCCAATAACGTACAATCTCCTTATGCGTCCACCTCATCTTCATGAAAGAGGTCCTCCTACTCCTCTTCACTCATGTCTATGTCTCCAGCACCCCACGGCCCTTGACCCCTCGCCAATCCTCTTCGCATTGTCCCACCTCGTCCAGCAACCCCCTTTCCCTTATCGATCGACCCCCCACCCCGCCCTCTTCTGGCAACTCTCTCTCTCGCCGCCCTCTTCCTCTGCTCAATAATCTCCTCAAACTTATCCATCTCCTCATTCCCCTCCCCAGCGTCCCCATCCTCCGCCACCACTTCCTCCCCAGGAACCACCAACCCGCTCTCGCCCCCTAACCCCAACCCCCCCTCCATACTCATCTCCAACGCTTTCCCAAGCAACTCGGTAGCCACCGGATCCTGAGGCCAAATCCCCAAGGCCTCATGGAGCACCTCTATCGCCTCCGCCGCCCGTCCCAAATCCAAATAAATCAACCCCTTCGCCGCAAAAACCCCCGCGTCCCTCCCCCCCTCCCTCAGCACAGCATCAAACTCCCCCAGCGCCTCCTCCCACATCTTGAGCCGTCTATAAGCATGCCCCAAATTCGTCCTCGCCCCCAGCCAAGCCCCACTCTCACTCTCCGTCTCCTCCGCCACCTTCAACGCCTCCCGAAAAAAAGCCGCCGCCTCCCTCGCCCTGTCCTGGTGATAGCACACAATCCCCATCTCGTTCAGCAACAGCGGATCGTCCCTGCAAAGCCCGTACCCCGTCTTCAAAAACTCCTCCGCCGCCGTCATGTTGTTCATCGCGTGGTTCTGCATCCCCAAAAACACCTGCGGCAGGTGCGTCCCCGTGAACAGCCTCGCCGCCGTGCTGTACGCCGTCACCGCCTGGTCGTGCTCCCCCTCGGCAGCAAACGTGTGCGCGAACCCGATCCAGGCCGGCCCAAAGTTGGCGTCCATCATGCTGGCCTTGCTGAAAAACCTCCTCGCCTCGGCAATCTTGCCCGTGGCAAAGTAGTATATCCCCACCGCCAGCCAAGCGCACGGCTCCTCCGGGTAGCTATCCGCCAGCTCGTGCGCAATCAAAAAGAGCACATTCGTCCTCTTGAGCTCATACAAACAAGCCAAGTGTATCGGGTACACCCCAAAATTATACCGATCCCCCTCCAGCACCCTCTCCGTCACAGCCAAGGCGTCCTTAAACCTGCACTGCGTGTAGAGCTGGTCCGCCCTCGCCATCAAGATGTCCGCGTTGCCCTCCAGCCCATAATGCGTCGTCAGGCTCTCCACCGCGGTGTTAAACGCCATCGGATGCCTATACTTTGACAGCTGCGTCTGATACAGCATGTAGACATAATGTCCCTCCTCCCCTTCCTCCCCCACCCCATCCCCTTCCCCTTGCCCATCCCCCGCGCCCAAGCCCAGAGACCCAAAATCCAACAAAGTCATAAACTCATCCTCCTCATCAGGCGACATGAGGTTATTCTTCACCAGCTGGCTAAAAGCCTCCAAACACCTGACATCAATCCTCAACGCGTCTTTATACGCCTCCTTTGCCCTGTCAAAAGCGTTCTGCTTCGCAAAGCACAGACCGCGGAGGTGGCACATGGCAGCCTCATACTTTTTCTGCATCTTCCCCTCGTCGTCGTCATCATTAATCCCCCCCTCGGGGGAGTGTATCCCCCCCACCCCGCCGCCCCCTCGCGTCGTCCCCAGCCGCGATGATACCTTCATCTTCTCAACCTTTTTACCCGTCGCCGTGTTCCCCGACGCGGCCGTCCGGCTGGTCTTTCGTTTCGGCCCATGATTATCACCCCCGTCCCTGAATAAATGCCTCGGGCTGTGCTCACCCAGCAGATTCAACGCGTCGGTGAATAGCCCTTGTTTGATCAGACAGTGCGCGGCGAGGTAGCGGCAGGCAGGGTTGCGCGTGATGAGGTTGTGTCGAGATAACAAAGAGTGGGCGCGGGTGTGGTTGCCGGCGGCGAAGTGCACTTGGGCGAGGAAGAAGGCGTCGTTGTCGTCTTCTGTTTCCACAGACACACACACACACACACACATTAGCATCCAAGATAATCTAGGAGTTGGTGAAGGGGTGGGGGAGGGGAGGGGGGGGCATACTCGTCATGGCCAACAGCTTGTCCCCAATGAAAATCGCAGAGTCGTACTGCGCCTTGTTCATGGCGTCCTGGCGCCAGTCGCGGAGGAATTTCTCCATGTTGGGGTGGGAGGTGGTTGTTGCCATGCTGCTGTTGCTGTTGCTTCTTGGTTGTGGTGGTGGTGGTGGTTCATGGACTTTGGCTCGGGATGGCAGAGTTGGAGTGTTGTAGTAGCCAGGTGGACGTTGACATGTGATTTCTGCTCGAATTGGGTATCAATCGTAAAAAGAACCTGCCGTCAATTGATCGACCCCCTTCCAAAAAGTCACCTTGCGAGTTGCGACTGGAAACCAAATGTCAATATTTTGCACAGGCGCAACTGTCATCGACCTGGGAACGCGGCTGCCAAGAAACGACAGACGCGATTTGGCGGGGCAGGTGAGACTTGGCAAGGTGCACGGGCCATATCTCTGACTTACACCACATGTAAAGATAAAGTTTATACTTTTTAAAAAAGATCACTCATTCATCAGCACAAAAAGTAACAACAAAACATCGCATTATTGGTATCAAACACCTTCCAGAAATCAAATCTCACATTCTTCCCCCCACCCACCCCCCAATAATCCATTTTCCTCTCTCAGTCTCCCAAATCCATAACCCATAACAAATTCCCATCCCTGTAATCACTCACCCCCAGCCAAGCCAATCCATGTAACAAATGCAACGCGTACTCCCATATCACCATTCCATGCTCCCTATACCCATTTACTACTCCCAAATCTCCCCCCCCCCCCCCAACCAATATCATACACCCCCTCTCACAACCAAGGCATCCACAACGGATCCATCGAAACCGCCAAACTAACCGGGTTCACCGCCTTGCTGATCAAATCAATCACCGTCTGATGCGCCGGCAGGTTCGCCGCCGGGGCCTGCGCCAGCGAAACGGCCTTCTTGACCACAATGTCGCAATTCGCCTGCACCGTCTCCCTCAGCTGCGTCTCCGTCAGGCTCGTCGCCCTGTTAGTCGTGAACCACCACATCATCTCGTCCCTCACGTAGAGCGTCAGCGCGTGCTCCAGCTGGAACTGCGGCTCCGTCAGGCATCGCGCAATCGCCATAATACTCGCCGCAAAGATGCCCTCCGTCGCCAGCGGCCCCATCAACGTCTGCATGTTGGGTGTCAACCGGAACGGCACGTGCTCCGAGTGATAAAAGATGGGCCTGTTTGGCGCAATCATCGAGATGAGCTCAGAGCCCCAGATGTTGCCCGTCTTTCTCGAAATGTTGAACTTGCTGGGGTACCGCTTGTCAATGTGAAGCGTGTACGTCATAAACGTCAGCGCCGCCAGCTGGTAGGCAAACCGCCGCCGGAACAGCCAAAACTCGGAGAACTCGGGGTAGGCCAGCTGGAAGTACTCCAACGCGATGGTGTGGTCGACATACTTCTCCTGGATGGCACGCATCACCTCCAAACGAGCCGTGTTCAGCTGATCTTGCTTTTGCTGTGGGGTCAAGGCCTGGTTAGGGTGGGCTGGTCCAGAATATCCGGGGCCGGAACGGAAACTTACACCTCCTTTGTTGTCCATGAGAGCTCTCAGCTTCTCCATGGTGTACATGATGGGCTCGTCCTTGGAAATGCCATTGCGACGGCAGTGGTCCTCGTAGATGGCCTGGAGCGAAACCCAAGAAGTATCCTCTTGAACCAGGCGGAATATTGGCGCAATCGGAATCATCAGCGGCAACGTGAACTGCAGATCGCGACGACGGCTCTCCTTCCTGCTGGCCAGCGTTTGGTTAAGTTGGCGGAACAGCTGCAAGACACGCTCCTCGCGACGACACTGTCTGTGCGTAGGATGCTGTACCATAAACGCATGCATTCTTCCATCGTGGCCACGAATCTTGAGACGGCGGTGGGTGGAGCCCGTGTTGCGCACAAGGTCGACATTGGGCAGGAATCGCTCAATCCGGATAAAGTCCTGGTTCTTGTCCTTGTGCTGCAGGTATTGCCCTGGAACCTCGACATCGTCAAACTTCTGGTACCGGAACTCGCTGAGATGCGGAGAGTAATGCGCAAACGACTCCAGAGGCTGCGGCGTCTGGCGGCGGTCCAGCTTCTCTTCGAACTTGTCGCGCCACTTCCTGAGCTTGTGGATATACTCGTACATGGTGGGCTTGACTCGAACAAAGTCCGCCTCGAACGAGCTTCGGATGTGGGCCGGTAGTATCGTCTCGGCAAATTTGATAATGTTGGACTCTGTTGCCTGGGGCAGCTTGACCTCACGGGCATACAGCTGTGGTGTGCGACTAACATACGACAGACTGTCGTTGAACAAGGCCACAATCAGGCGGTAGGCGTCGTCATCCGGCGGACACTTGAAGTGCTTCTGGATCATATCCACCATCGTCTCCATCGACAGCGCCAGCAGAGGGAAGGCGGTCTTGAGCACGCTCATAATCTCCTCAGTAAGCTCCCACGGCTGCTTCTTGTGGCTTGTTTGCTGAGTAGCCGGCACAGGAGCAGCATTGTTGGGATTGCCAGCCTCCTTGGGCTCAGTCTTGACCTGTCCAGCATTGTCGCCGTTCGCTGTGGCAGGGCGAGAACCATCGGCCCCCTCCGTCTTGGCCACAGCAGCTCCCGCTTCCTGCTTGGCAACCGCTGGCGACCCATTGGGCTTGTTGGCAGCGGCGGCAGCTTGCTGGCTTCGCTGTCGAGCCTTGTTCTCCTGCGCCTTCTTGATTGACATGTAATCTTCCTTACTGGTACGAAGCTGAAAGTAAAGCGCCTGGGGGAACGTCTTGGCAATCTTGATGAGGATGGCGTACACCCTCGGCGCCTCCTTGTGCGAGATGCCATTGAGAAGCTGCGGCACAAACGTGATCCACCACCAGACGTGAATGTCGCCCTTGAAGTCGTCAAATCCTCCGGCGATGGTGCCGTTGGCATCATCCAGGCTGAGCAGCCACAGAATCCGGGCAACCAACTTCCGGGACTTGTAGTTCTTGTAGCTGGACGCAGCTTGCAGATAGCTGGTCACAGCCTGCTTCGCCGTGTTCAAATCTGCCGGGTTGTCCTTGAACTTGCGGTCATTGAAGTAACCCCATTCGGCCCACGCCTTGGCTGCGGTGATATCGTAGTACAAAGCAGTGCCGTAGGAGCTGTCCGCCTCCTCCTTCTGCCCGAGCTTCTCCTGAAACATGCCCTTGAGGGTGAAAAACTCGGCCTTTTGCGTCGTGTTGAAGTAGTTGAGGTTGGTGTTGTTGATGACATCCAAACCGTTGGTAAGCTCCTCTGGATTCTGATAGTGGCACTTGGCCTGCTCACGGAGCTTCAAAAACGCCTCCTGGATCTCAATGTTGGGGAGCGTGTAGATGCGGCTGAGTTGGAACACGCAAACATCCGGCAAGGCGTGCTTTCTCGCGACATGAGCAAAGCGGTTGATGATCCATGCCGTCTCATGATATCCGCGGTAGGCATACGAAGCACCACCGGCATTCTGTCCCTGCGGGGGAAGCAACTGGAGATAAGTACTGTTGATCAGCCCAAAGATGTGCTGTCTCCAAGTCACCAGGTCGTTCCACGCCACAATATCGTCCCACGTGTTTGGCAGGCGATCACGCCACGTCGTAAGCAGCAGCTTGAGCTCGCCCGACTTGACATCAAGATTTTGCTGGTTGGTGTTGGCAAGGCTCGTGCAGATGATACTAGCATCATGCAGCTCGACCAGTTGCTGAAAGTTTTGCAGAATCGGGATATGCGCAGCCGTGAGACGCTCTGGAAGCTGATGCCATTTGCGGATCGACAGTTGGATAGCCTCGTCAACTTGACGGTTGAACTCTGCCAAATTCTCCTGCTTGTGGTAAAACTTGATCAGCGACATGAAGGCCTTGAAGAAGGCGCGTCTCGGCGTTGGCGCGTCCATGACACCCCCAATGAGTGTGTCAAGACCGTCCCTGTTCTCAGCGTTCTGCCAGTACTCCTGACTCCGCCAAGCGCATTCGAGGACGAGATCCTGGAAGTTTTCGTGCTTGGCGAAATCCTGGAGAACATCCCACTGTTGAAGCTTCTGGGCGCAAATAACCCACTGATCCTCCCACAGCATGTACTCCGACTCGGAAAACGGCACGACGCCTGTCCTCGCCTTAATCTGGGCATTCTCATACATGCGCTGAGCCTTCTCCCACATGCCATGCTGCTCGTACGACAACGCAGCGTTGCTTTCCACAAACTGGCAGCGCCGACGCCACGTGCCATAAAACAAATCTTCCTCCCCAAGTGAAGCATAAAGCTCAACCAGGGCGTCCAGGTTGCTTTCCCGGGCAGCTACCGAGTCGATCTCCGGCTTGATGGCAGCCTTCTCCAGCTGACAAAGGGCCGTGTACCAGCCATCATATGATTTGGCCGTGAACTTGAGGACATGAGGTGGGATTTTGCAGTCGGGCCAAGTGCGAACAGCAGCATTCATGAGCGACTGGACGACATTTGGTCTCTTGTCAATCTGACGGGAATGGTAATCCTTGGTGAGCAGGGTCACCATTCCGCGTTCAAGATCGGCCCGGTCCTCCTTGGCAGTGGCAGACCAAAACATGGGGAACAGGGCCACCCAAAGCTGGTGGGAAAACTTGGGATCGACGTGCTGCAACTGAGTGATGGGCTCAAGGATATCACGAACCCTCACGTCACCAATCTCCGAGATGAACCGGCGATGGCTCGCCATCAAGGCCTCATACTTGTCGTCGGAAATCAGCTCTGGCTCGCGAGAATCCTTAGCATAAATACCAGCGAGAGCCGAAAGTGGCAGGGTGCGGAAGTCGTCAGTGTGAAGCTGGATCGTGGGGTTCATGTCGACACCACCAAGCAGAAGGTGTGATGCCTGTGCCAGCCAGTATGAATCGGCCAGCGTGTCCCAGTTTTGGTTCAAGATGACATACGCCAATCGAGTGCTCGCTGTCTTGGACAAGCTCTTATCAAAGATAGACATGAACTTGTTGCGCATCTCGACATCCTGGGCCCTTGTACCAATAAGGAACGCATGCTCCAGACGCACTGTAAGCTCCGTCCGCGTGATCTTGGGGTCCTCATAGATGCGAATGACCAGGTCCAAAAACTTCATGAGCAGTGTCGGGTCCTGGCGATGCTCAAAGGTGATCATCTTATGCAACACAGCTGTCTTCTCCTTTAGGGTCGGCCACGTGCCCTCTGAGCGGAACACCCAGCCCTCAACCATTGCAAGAATCTTCTCACACAGCCCGACGTGCAACGACTTCTCAACAAGGGTCGCCAACACACTAAGAAAGGGGCGACGGTTGTCTCCGAGTATGTCCATCCGCAAGGCAGTAACCTCGATAGCCTTGAGAATGAGGCGCGTTTGGACTTGCAGATCGTATGGCTTCATCTCCGTCGCGGTACTTTGACCCTCCGCCGGGCGCGTTCCGCTGGTTTGTTGGGCCACCCACGCATAATGCGAAACATGATCCCTAGCCAGCTTCGCTTGCAGCGACTTCATAATGGCAGGTATATGCTGGTCGATTGACTCGGGCCTGCGGCGTCCAAGAGACCACAAGATGTTGATGCCAGAGACATAGTTCCCAGCATTCATGCTTTCGGTTGCAATGTTGGACAAGAAAGTGATGATCTCAGATGTCTGCGCCTCGCTCTCACCATCAGCATCGGCGTCCTCCATGGGGACATCTTCGGGAACGGCATCGAGAATGCGCGTGACGATCGGCTTGATGTCCCGGTCGCCGTCATACTTCTTGTCGGCAGTGTGTAAGCAGTCCTGAATCTCGGGGTTCTCGCACTTGAGGCACTTCTCCAAGATCCGTTGGATCTGGGTCATGTTCTTCTGGATCCAGTCATCCGACTTGAAGTTTAGGATAGTCCGAACAACCTGGAGGGTGTTGATGATGTTGGTGGTGAACTTGTCGTCGAACTTGGGGTTCTCCTTTTCGGTCGAGGGCTCAGCTGTGAGAACAGCCACGGCCTTGTCGCTGACGAGGACAAGGTCGGTGACATTGGGGAACAAGTCCACTTCGAGATCTCCCCAGTACTGAGGCTGCAGAAGGTTATACAGCAGAGTCAGAGCCTTCTTGCACAGGTCAGTGGAAGGCGGTGCCGGCGCAGGGAGAGGAGGTGTCGCTGCAGCATGCGGTCTGGCCGAAGGAAGTGGGTAGCGCTCATTCAGCTGGGCAATAAACTCGACCAAGTATTTGATCATCTTCTGACGGGCCAACGCAGGTATCTGGTATTCACCGCGCTCCGGCTGTCTAGCGGCAGAAGGAGAAGAGCCTGGGGCGTCCTCGAGCCTCCGCTTCTTGGTGTTTGGCGACTCGGACAGAGCACGAGGTGGCTCGGTGCGTTTCCCTTCCACCCGCCGCTGCTCCCACTCCCAGATGAGCCACATCATGTTCAGCGCAAGCTTCTTGCTCTCGTTTGACGGGTTCGGAGGAGACGCGACTTTGCGGAGACACTGAATAATGATCATCGCAAACTTATCGCGCGAATCATAGAATAGAACCGGGTGCCGGACCAAAAAGTGGAAAATGCAAGTGATCTGCTGTGCATTTTGACTCTCTTCGGCCAGTATTCGACGGGGAGCCAAAGCCCAAGGTGGGTTGCGATCACCTGGACTCACCGCGCAATGCTTGGGCATAACAGGCGCCATCAGCTCCAGGGCCTGTGTGACGAGCGATCTCCCCTCGTTCTGGTTTGTCTTGAGCAAGGACGAGTAAATCTGGGTCACGATCTTGACTGGGGTTTCGTAATGGGCGATGAAGTAGCCTATGACAACATACGCCGCATGTTTGTTGATGACATCGTCCAGACGAATATAGGTCCAGCCAAACTTGATGAAGTCCTTTCTGAAAGATTCGAGCATGGTGTGATGATACTTGACGAGCATCGCCGAGAGTTGCAGCACCTCCATTCTCGTGTGATCGATGCGGGGCTGAGAAAGGTCGTCATGGGGGCCTGTTGGATTCGCCCTCCAGATCTTGGTGTTGATCGAGTCAATTATAGTCTTGTCCAGGAACTTTGCAGCATTGGTCTTCTTGGGCCAGTGGCGCATGACGTCCATCGCAAGAATTGGGTTGACGATATTGTGGATGAGATACCATTTGGTCCGCTGAGAGGCCGTCCTCCCCGCATAGATATCCAGACACCGGAGCACTACCGTTCTCCAGAAATCGATATTGGTGCTGCAGATGATGTGCTTGTAGATGTGGGAGAGCAGGACCTGTGTCTCGCGGAAGTCATCGGCAGTGACGGACTCGATCAGGCTGAACAATGGCTCCAAGTCCTCGGGCTTGCGCTCCAAAGCCTTGGTAAGGATGCTCATGAGCTGTTCTGATGCTTGATCAGCTGGCAGGCGGAGATACGGGGGCAAGGAGTTGTTCTTCAAATTGCGCTCAAGTTCCTTGCCGACTTGTTTCAGCCAGTCAATGCGCTCCTTGCCATCCAACCAGTACATGAGGTTGGAGTTGGGGAACTGACAAAGAGCATCCAGCAGGTTGATCGTGTTGACAATGGCAACGAACTTGTTGTCCTTGTTCTGCTGCCCGGCGGTGATACATCTTTTCATAATGGTGTCGACATTCGCGGCACCCCACGCCCGAAGCTCTTGACTGTCTGGGTGTCGGAGGGCCTGCGACATGAACCGGCCATATTTCAGCTCGTCCAACTTGCCAATAAACATGGCCCAGACATCCGTGGCATACTTGTTGAGATACCGGTAAAGCGGCACGCGGAAGGGACTGAGATGCGTCCGTCTGAGCTTCTCCTCCAAGTCGAGAACATTGTCAACAACCCGCTCTTTGAAGTGCCTGGCAGCATCCGGCAGCAAGTGAAAGATGTTAAACACCGCGGCGATAACCTTCATCGACTGCTGTTGCTCGAAAAAGGTAAAGGAAGCCTCCTGCAAAAAGGCAGGATCGGCGATCTGCTTGGTATGATCCAGCAACCGGGTACCGATCTCAACCTTGAAATAAGTGGTTAAGAGCTTCAGCAACCGGGCAAGATTCTCCAAACTGTGGACAGTCAAGCGCTTGGCATCTTGAAGACTAGCAAGAACAGGCCGAAGCCCCGACTGAAGCAGATCCTTAGGAAGCTTGGTCGTGTGCTGAAGAACAGACCTCAGGGCACTGTTAGCCGCCTCGATCGTAGGCTGAGAGTCCGAGTAAAGACATTTAAAAAACACGCCGACAACCTTGCCCCTCGTCGGGTTATTCTGCCCCTGCCCGAACTCATCAAAGCTCATGGCGCTGCTGAGAATCTTGATGCACGAGACACGGAGATTCACAATGAAGTGCTGTGTCCTAAACTCGAGAGCCTTTTGGGCGAGCGAGTCGTCGTTAGCATCAGCCAGAGCCAAAGACTCCATAAGCAGTCTGTTGAGATCGCTGTCAAAGGGGAGGAAGTCCTTTTTGAGAGACATGTAGTAAGAGACGGCATCGACATAGCCAATTTGGATGGCGAATGGAAGCGCACGCAAGGGTTTATTAAAGATTGGCCGCAGCAACGATCCCTTGTGCGGCTCAAGCAACTCCCATACCTCGGCGCCGGCAGCCTTGGCGATCAACTCCAGGGAACGGCGTGCCGTCTCGCGCACATGGCGGTTCATGTGGGACAGCTCTCCGTTCAGCATCACGATGATGTTAGGTATGCGAGCAAACTTTGGGTTGACCTGTGGCTGCGGTGTCGGTGGCTGTGGCTGTTGTCCTGCCGCAGGAGTCGGTGGCTGTTGGTGAAAGCACTCCGACTTCTTGATCCCTTTGGTGAGTCTAGTCAGGAGCATCTCGAGAGTGACCTGCGCTGATCTCCTAGTCTTCTCCGACAGATCCTGTGGCATATCCTTAATGACGTACATGAGGGCACGCACGAAGTCCATCTGCTTCGCTACGACCCACTGATCCCCGAGGTCAATGTCATTGAGCAGGTACTTGATCCCCAGCGTGCCTCCGGTCTTGGTGAACCACTCTTCCTCGTAACATCCGTGGCAAAAGGCAGACGCCAGGGTGTTGAAGAAGGCAAGACGGGCAACACTCTTGGAGTCATTGAAGATGGTGAGGGCCGAATCGTACACCTCCTTGATCATCCGCTCGGCTGCTTCTCTGATCTCAGGGTTCTCGGATGCAAGGGAGGCCAAAATTGCATCGGACAGTACTTTGGAGTCGAGGAAAAGAGGCCCCTCGCCTGCTTTGTGGTCAAACGGGCTGACTGATCTTTTCATGTCAACCAGTGCTCGTCCGACTTCGACAATGGTGAAATGCCGAGCAAGGTTTAGAAGGAAGCCGTCCACTTCCGACTTGAGGTCTGGAAGAGACTCGGCAAACACCAGCGCCTTGATGAGCCGCTTCAACAGCGCCTCTTCTTCGTTCTTCTTGACGATTGATCGCTCCCGATCAGTGGTTTCAAAGGCAGAAATGTCGACAGCCCTATTGCGTTTCACCAGGTCCTGCGCCTGAAGCCGTACCAGACGGGGAAGGTCATCTGGAAGGTTATCAAAGCCGATGCGGAGCTTCACCTGAGCCTTGATAAGACTCAACGCCTGCTTCTTGTAATAAGCGTCATACTGCTTGGCCGCTGCACTGGATATGCCTTTCCCAGGCTTCGGCGTTTCCATCAACTTCTGAATAGCCAGGTCAATTCCAAGATGGGCCGGGAAAGCCCTATCGCGTTTTGACCCAATCAGCCTTACGTCGAAGCTGGCGGGATCATCGACGTATTGCTCAAATGTCACAGGCAGAGCGTCGGCCATGAACTTCCTGTTGCGACCTCCAAGCTTCCCGAGAATTCTCAGAGTGGTGTGGGCGTGGAAGTGACTGTAAGGGTGTGGTTTGAGGTGGTCAAACAGGGCGGTCATGAGATCATCGATAACCGGTGCCATGATGGGATCCAGGTAGTCGGCCGTGAGGTTGTCAACGCATAGCTCCAGTGTCCGAAGACCTTGTCCCACCAAATCTGTACCTGCACGAAGCGCTACTACCAGAGGGCGCATCAGGTAACTCAAGTGAGGCAGGAGGTTACTGAGCCTCGCGGGCACCGTGAGACAAAGCTCAACGTAGAGGTCGCGCTCCGAGGGCTTGCGGGCGGCCAGCAGGAGGTTATTGAGCACATCCAGCAACATCTCCAACAGAGGCAGGATCTGCTTGTAAAGATGCTCGAATTTGCCGCCTCCAATGCTTCTGAACAAGGAGCGAAGTAGAAAGAAATAATTCATCGGCTCCTCCGCCTTTGTCGACAGCTCAATAGACTTGGTCACGATATCCACCACATGTGGGAGCAAAACCTGTTCGTTCTGCGAAGCAAACAAGGTGACCGCCATGAAGGCCAGTTTGAAGAGCCGCAAAAGAATGGCCGACTTCTTGATGTCCGCCGAGCCAACGTCCTCGATCCGCTCCATGAGGAACCGCAGAAGCATGCCGCAGAAGCTGGGGGAAGTGGCCTCGCTCGCTAGGAAGAACTGGGGTATGTGCAGGAGAGCCGTGTGCTCGTGCATCATTTCGTAAAGCCGTGGGATTTCCTGCTGAAACACCTCGTGGAAAGTAGCTGCATCAATGCAGTGGAATACTGTCGCAAATGTCTCCAATAACTCCTTCTCCTCCTTTCCACTAGAAACCATGTAGAAGTTCGCCATGAACTCTACCGGGGAGGTGTACAGGGACTCAGTGACAGGCTTCTCAATCTCGTAATATCTGAACACGTAGGCTCCTTCCCTGAACAGCTTGATGATAACCTTGACCTCTTCTGCAGTAAATCCGTGGGCAACCTCTGCCCATTGAGGGGGGGCGCCAGCCAAGTCAACACTGCCTTGTGGGTTACAGCTTTTCAGTTGGTAGACTGTATTCTTGAGACCATTCATCAGGTTCTTAAACAGAAACTTGTTGTCAACCACCGGATCCGCAGCCCTGTCGCGGGGGTTTGTTGTTTTGATAGGCATCGCCGTGAAAATGTCGATTTCGTCCCACTCTGGAGGGTGCTCCGTATCCGCCAAATATGTCTCGGGAACCTGGTCCGCCGCTTGCTGAGCATATAGCTTGGACAACTTGACCGCATTGTGATATTGCCTATTCATGGCAGCGAACTTGTCACCAATCGCATTCAAAATCATGATGAGATAATGCCTTGCATCCACCTTATTCGGCATCCGTGCTATGCACTCAGCCATGTTGAGGAGAAGCTTCGCGCTCATGGTCTGGAAGCTGGTGCCCGGGAAGTTATCCTGCAGGTTGCGAGTGTAGACTTCCACCGTCTTGCGAATTTGCTCTGGTGTGAGGCTCTCTCGAACGTGGTGAATAAGGTCAGCCAGCATACTGTACGCCAATGGTCTCATGGTCTCGTGGACGGTTAGGCCATCTCCTATCAGCGTTCGTTCATCCAGCAATTCGTCGATCTTGGGCAGGAAGATTTTCCGGAAATTGAAGTTGATAATGTGTCGGATTGCCACCAACAATTCTTTCCGCGCGCTGGACTTCTCCCTGGGGCAGTCCTTGAGCAGGCGAACAACGATATCTGGTAGAGAGGGCAGAAAGTCTGTGAGTTGTTGCGAGTACTGCCTCAGCAGGTAGGCCAGAAAACTCATGGTCTTGACCTGGGCAGTGATGAAGTCTCCAAAGGCGGCCCGGTTCTTGATGTTTGGGCTGACACCTGTATGAATAGTCCCTCGCGCCGCGGCATCTTTGTGTGCTTGGTCTTGAGCTTTGGCTTGGCAACTCAGGGCGGACTTAATCAGGGGCACAAAGGCCTTAACGTTTTGTGCAACGGTGCTCCGGTAGACCTGGAATATCGACACCACAATGATGGGACATTCCGACAGGACTTTGAAAGACTGCATGCCCTTGAGTAGCGGCCTGTTAGACTGCTGATTAGCATCGGCATTGAAGTCGGGGGGGCCACCAGTGGCGACTGGCGAGCCTGGTCTCGGTGACTGTTGATGCGGCGGAAAGGCTGCCTGCGTACTGCCAGGAGTAGACGGCGCACCTGGTGGGCCGGTCGACGATGTGTTGTCGAGCTGTTCCCTCACCACTCTATCCAGCTGCTCAAACAAATCCTGGATCAAGCTGAGGAATGTCTGTACTTTTGAGCCGAGCACCGCATGTTGATGGCGCATGATATCCGAGATGGTCTTGATGCATATTACGGCGTTGTCCTCGTTATCGGTTCGGACTAGGGTCATTAAGAGATCGACGACTTCTTCGGCGTACGGCGCAAAGGGCTCGGGGGGTGATGGCTGGGTCGGCAGACGATGGAGGATCTCTAGTACGCAGTTGCGCAACCTCTGCATATTTGCCTGCTCGGGCGTGTTCGCTTGGAAGATGCATGGTGATCGGAGAATGATGATGAAGGCGGGCATCAATCGCTTGAGGAAATTCGGGTAGATCTGGCCGGCGGTATAGTGTTCGAGTTGATCGCGCAGGGCCGTTGCTGCTTCGACCTTGACCCGAAGCTCTGTAAACACATTCAGAGGTTAGCTAGGGCTGTGTCGTCACAATGGCAGAATGAAGAAAGACAAGGCAACCTAAAGAGAAAAGTGCGCGGCCAGGCGGGGTCGAAAGGGGGGGTTGGCAGCCTTACCAATGTCGGGGACACTGAGCTTCCTCACGATGTCTTCGAAGGTCCCGCTCGCCATGGCTGCGACATTCACCTCGACAGGTCACAAGTCGACAACCCGGTTGATGCGCAGTACGATCGATGATATTAATTGTAGTTTGGTAAAGACGACCTGGAACTATCTAAGCGGGCGATTAGTCCTCCGCTGTGCGGCTGTGGAGGTGCAGGTGATGGTCGAACTCGAAGCTATAGGCCAAGCTTGAAGTTATCGCAGTCGAGAAGACTCACTTGTGCGTCTCCATGAGGGCAGTGAAATAGAAAGCCTGCAAACGACGGGAGTAAAGTTTGCAAAGTGGATTCGAGAGGCGGAGGGGTCGTGACTATTAAAAAGCTTCCCGGCGTTGGGTGGGAAGTGTAAAGTTTAAGGTAAGTAAATGGGTATCTCTTCGAAAGGCGACAAGTGAATTGATATGGAAGGCTGCGCTCCACGCCTGCGCGTGTCAATCGAAAAATCCCAGGCCGTCGCGAAGCTGGGGGATGCGGCCGCGAAATCAAACTGCGCTAGGCTCCGCACCATCAATGTTCCGTTGCATGTGGAGGCAGCTTCTAGAAGCACATTGGCTGTTTGCTTCACGCCAAGCTTCCTGAGCAGTGTGGCAGGTACGTACCTCAAGATCTTATCTTATCGATTCAGCCCGATCCCCCGCAATCGCCTTCTCCAAAGTCTTGGATCATCCCGGGATGGGTCGCAATGATATCACCTTCACTTACACAAACACGAACAATCATGCGCTCGAGCCTAGCGTATCATCCGGACAAGCCATAAAGACGAGAAGCCACAAGTCAAAGCCACCACAGTCATAACCACCGCAGACCTCGTTACAGTGTAAAATGTTTTATTAATATTTCTTTTTGAAGGAATGTCTTGGTCCTCGCCATCAACCACTCTAGTAGTTTTCTAATTCCAACCCCCAAAAAACAAAAACGAATGAAAACTCCAGCTCTCCGTGCAAAGAAGCCAGCCCATATTACCAAATAATAATCCTTATCCCATACCAATCCAATAATGCAAAAAACGACTGTAGAGTATCTCGTAAAAAAATGTTCTTCGTAATGTGTATGTCCAAGTGAGTGTCTTGTATCCATGTGTGATACCGCCGTGTAAGTGAATGTATTCGAAAAGTATCGTAGCGAGCGTGTCTTTCGAACAGTAGGTAGCGAATGTGTAGCCTTGATGATTATTGTTGTCTCGTAAACGATTGTCGTGTAAATCATGATTTAATTCTCTTTTCCCAGATGCGTGAAAATGAATGCCCAGGTAAATGAACCCCCCGTAAACCCCTTATGATGCTGATGCGGATTTATGTCAACGAATGTGCGCCTCTGATGATGCTGAAATGAATGAACCCCTTATTAATGATGCTGTGAGAAACGAACGGCCGCAGCTACCAAGAACTGAATAGCAAGATGATGATGCGAGTTGCTTAAGCAGCGAACTTGGCAGCGCGACGGCCACGGACGGCGGGAGCAGCAGCACCACCGCAGTTGCCAGTAGGGGGCACCATGGCAGACACATCGCCGTTGGTCTCGACAGAGTTGCCAGGGTTGGGGAACAGAATGTCCTTGCTATCCGCTCCAACAGTGGTGCAGTCGCCACCAATGTTGGCAGTGAACATATCAGGAAGGGCAGCAAGAGCATCCTGGCTGCCCTCAGGACCCTCGATGCTGACAGGGGCGCAGTTCATGTAGAACTCACGGTTGCCGATCTTGTTGACCCAGGTCCAGGCAATGGTAGCATTACCGGTGGGGATATCGGCGGGGATCGTGTATTCGTAGTTGTCGGTACCTACGAGGGCGGCGTTGTCTGGCTGAATGTTGCCAGCCTGGTTGCGGGCAGGGCAGCCACCCTGGATCGAGTGAAGGACCTTCCACACCGAGGCCGGGGTGGGCGGGTTGTCATAAGTGATGGAAATCTGGCAAGAGCCACCACCATGAACAGCTGAACCAATGAAGTTCATGATCTGAGTTGACCCCTTCTCCATGGGGGTAGCGGTACCGACGTACTGGGCACCGGCGCGGGCCTGGCAAGGAAAGTTGGCGCCCGTTGGGTCGAGAGGGTCCTGGACGAGGGAAGGGCTGGTGTAGGGGGGGGGATTTCCGAGGAGCATGTGAGCCTGGGAAAGAGTGGCAAGGCCACCGACGGCAAGGACAGACTTGGTGAAGAACATGTTGATTGTTGGTATTGGTGTGGTGTTGGGTTGGTAGCGTAGAGCTGGCTGATACTAGAGTATCCAAACAAGGAATGACAGGACAAGCGCGGTCAACGAAACTTGGTCCTAGAAAGGAATGAAGCAAGAAGCTTGCAAATTAGATAATATCTCAAAGGAGTGTGAGAGTAAGTAGATTGCACCGGGCAATTAGAAAGGAAAGTGGGTCTTGAAGGAAAGACTGGAGTGGTTGATGTGAGTGTGAGGATGAAGAACCAAAAGTCCGAACCTGGAGGTTATCTGCTTCTTATATCCTCTCCTCTCCTCTCAGTGAACCACCACCTCAAGAGGGGCTCTGGGAATAGCCAGTCATCTGTGTGGGGACACAAAAGGCGAAGCCAGGTGCCTCTGGTGGGCAGGACCAAAACAAGGGCCGCCGCAAAGAGGCCTTCGCAGCAGAGGAAGGGATTCTCGCTGACCTTGGCATATCCCGGGCTGCCAGGGCGCCGCCCGTGAGGACCAACACTTCTTGTCGCAGCTTGCGCCTATCCGGTAACAGAGAAAGGGTTTACCGGCCCACTACCATGGAGCTAAGCGGTTCGCATTGTGGTCTTCCTTGGTGGTGATGTTTGAAGAGCTGACAGTAGGGCTGACTGTCCAGGGTCTCGCTGGCTGCATGACAGGTTCAACACCCCTGCAGCATGGAACTACCTGTTCTGATATGGACATATACCAAACGTTTCCTGGTTAGCGATGGCCGCATGGCGACGTTGATCAAAAACAAAGGAGGCTCCTATTCACCTACAGTAGCGGTTTGCCAGGAAACCTAGCTGTCATAACAAGCGCGAGCCGGCGACAGGAGCGGCCGTCCAACAGACATCATACAATCCCCCAGAATATCAGGTCACCTGCACAGGGGGCCCTCCTGGGCCGACAATCTGAAAGTGAACATGCAGTTGGACCAGTGTGCGGTTTGCTCTCGCAAAAATGGGGAACCCGTTTTCTCATGGCAGACCCGTATATCCGCCGTCAACTGATGTTGCTGTCGTCTTGCGGCAAACGCGGCGCGGCGGGCTGAGTGAGTTCCACGAAAGGACATCTTCTGGGGTCTCACGACCCGCTATCGTGGCGCACTTGTGCAAGAGGGGAGTCTGCGGGAGAGGCTTTGACCTGTCGCCGACCAGGGACGGAGCCAGCCGAACCTCAGCATCGATTTCTGCGGATCCGAAGTGTGCCCCAGATTCCCGAGCCATTGACCAGGTCAGATGAGCAGTTCAGATGAAAGCAGTGGTGAAGTCTTGAGAACTGATCATGGTGTATGAAGAGAATTGAGTAGCACAGTAGGTTGTCCTTAGTCCCCGCCCTGAGTCTCATCGGTGCAAGACCGGATGGCAGTTCTTTGTTGGGCCAAGATTGAAGAAATCACCAACAATCCCAAAGATGCAACCCCAGCCCCATGCGGTTGGATGTTCTAAAATGATCTGCGCTAGCTGCGTCATCACCCGCGGGCTTCGGCTCTTAGCGTTCCTTCAGTGGGGTTTAGGGCCAATAACCCCTGTAACAGAGTATTGATGAAACATCTCTACAAAGCCGATATATCGTTTGGTATTTTGCCACTGCTTTCCATGTATGTTTCCTCAAAACCAGCCACTGACTGGATAGGCACATAGGGTGATAAGTAGTATTCGCAGAACGTGTGTGATAAGTATGACAGGTTGAATAGACTTTCGGTGCTTTTTTGGGTTATAAAACCGTTGACATGATCCTTGCTACAGATCTCTCTGCCACGCCTTCAGGATTGTGGGGGTGTTTCGAGACAAAAATCCTGTGGGGGCTGAGATGGCTGTTTGGAATCAATTTATCTCTGAGATCTCACAGTTTTTTTGGCATCTCACAAGAACGCCATATTCCTGATTACCAATACCTGGAACTCCATGGCCATTTTCGTATTCGAAAAGACCGAAAAAACCAAAGAGTTTCCTCATTACAAGAACACCAACACCATCAAGACATCACCAAGCGGGATTCGTTGCTAGTCCTACCACCTACGTCTTCAAGCATGGTCTGTATTCAGAAATAAACTGCCAAGTCGTCAATAATGCGACCACTTGGCAAGTTTAAACGAGCTCCAATCCAGCATTGAAGTCATCGCATTTGAGCAACTTGCAGCTGCGGCACAGACCGCTCTCCTATTGCTCGTGATCCCAAGTTTGGCAATAAAACGTCCAACGGCCGCTATCGCCGCAGGCCACAGTATATGTAATGTACATGTTTCATCTTTCTCAGCCTCTAAGATGACAGATCAAGATCACAGATGTTGATTGGGGGTGAGCTCGCCCATGTCTCCAATGAGCACTAGAATTCACAATATCGCTAATGATCTACACTTCTTTCATAACCCACTGATTCCACATGCAGAAACCTCACCACCTCATCTCCTGCCTCCGGTCTACCTTGCTGATACCCAATAGTCATGTCATACCATAGTAATCTACACCCCAAATCCCACCACCTTACACAGCAGCCTCCACCTTTGCCGGATCATTAGGATCACATCCTGAATTTTCGTACCATCAGCCATCAGACGAAATATTTCAACAAAAGTCCAAAAATAAAATAAAAAACTCAAAACTCACCATCAAAAGCATACCCCGCCCTCGTCCACTTCCGCATCTTCTCCCGCCTAAACTCCTCCAAATCCCACTCCCGATCCTCCAGATCCTCCTCATGATACGGGTTAAACACATACACCTCTGCCCTCCTCGTCTCGCCTTCCACGTTCCCCTCCCCCTTGACATCCCCCACCTTGTCCAGCAGCTTCACCTCCACCGTCCGCCTGATGTACTGACCGCCCTCAAAGTGGTCCAGCTTGCTCATGTTGGCTTTTGTGAGGCCCGAGGCGTACATGCCAAAGACCTTGTGGTCCTTGTCGGGGGTGATGCCGGGGTAGTCGGCGCCCCGGACGCGGCGGCGGCAGTAGCCGTGCAGGATGGCGGGGGTGAAGGTGTGGAGGGCTTTGATCTCGGGGGGCACGTCGGATTGGTTGTAGCAGACGGTGTAGAAGACGTCTGGGACCATGAGGGTGCCTGTTGGATGGTTAATATACAGTTTAAGTGAGCAAAAAAAGGGGGGGGAGAGGATAAAGTGAGTGACTTGCCGTAAAAGAAGGCTGTGTGAGTGCCCTCGTCAGCCTGGACACTGGGTGCCTCGACGGTGACCATTTCTTTTGCTGATTTTGATCTCGAGTATTGACTCTCTGTTGTTAAAAAAAATGTCGTCTGGTGGTTGTAGACTGTTGAATCTGTTTCTCACTGTTAGCAGGACTCAATTCCTATCTTAAGGTACCTTATTCATCCAAGCCGGGGATTTCACGGCAAGATGGAAAGAAAGGTGGGGGTGTGGCAGCAGCGGAGGAGGGGTTTTGCACTAACACTTGCGCTAGACTTGCACCTTGACTGCCTATTTCGGAAGCTGTCTTTTTGTTTCGATGTGTTGATGGAATGAGCAAGAGAGGAAGAGATGGAGATTGTTCTTCTTTAATCCGACAATCTTTGCTGACTGACTCTGATTGTTCCCTGTGGCAGAGGTGTGTAGGCGCCGCCAAGACCCAACGCAAGTGGTTCAGTCAAACTAAGGTATGAGTGTCAAAGAAGACAAGAAAGGGATTGTTCCTGGAGTTTGCCTCTCGAACCTCACTGCAAGCAAAGCCTCATTTAGGGACAGGATTCATGAGAGAAAGCCGACTGAATACCAAACCGATGGGGGTGACTCATGTGATCTTGGACAAAGCATCGGTGTTGGGTGATTGGAAAGACTTGAACATGGAACTTCAGCTGGATTAGTGGTAACATCTTTACTAAGCAAACATGAACTTCACGATATCTGGGCCACCAACAAAATGACACTCACCAGTTCTCTAGGATATATTCCAATAAAAAAGATAAAAGTATAAAACAGCTTTTTTGGTCAATTTTGTTATATCACACTGTCGCTGTCGAGTCCTCAGCACCGTGATGCATCGGCCCGAGCCGATATGACCCCCGGTCCCACTTATTCAACTCACCTGTCCGTGGGCCTCATCCCGAATTTCAACCACCTCTCATTTTCACAACCACCACTTATACAAACGGCCACAACTTTCCCAACTTTTCAACTCAATCACCTCACCTCACCTCAACCCTCACCACATCCCACAACAAACCCCCATCAAACCACCCAGATCCAACAACAACAATGAACGAAGCCCTCCTCGACGAAATCTCCGCCCTCAACTCCATCTACGGCGACACTACCCTCCTCCCCTCCCCCACAGACCCCTCCTCCCCCACCACAATCTACATCCTCACCCTCCCCCCCTTATCCCCCTCCTCCCCCCCTTCCTCCTCCCTCCGAATCCAATTCCCCCCTTCCTACCCCGACGTCCCCCCCCTCATCCTATCAACCCACTCCTCCAACCCCTCCCTCCCGAAGGGCACCGCAGCCCGAGACCTCTCCCTCTTCCGCGACGCAATCTCCCAAGTCCACTCCCCAGGCCAAGTCTGCCTCTTCGACGCAATCGACGCCTTCACCTCCCTCCTCTCCCTAACCACCACCACCCCCACCCCCTCCCGATCCCCCTCCCCATCCCCATCCCTTTCCCCTCCCCCCTTTGAGTCCCACCAAACACCCCAAGAACCACCACCATGGGTATTATCCACCCCCTTCACCGAACTAAAATCAACCTTCCTCGCCCGCACCGCCCCCGTCACCTCCCTCCCCCAAGCCAAATCCTTCCTCGCCCACCTACTCGCCACCGACAAAAAGGTCCGCTCGGCCGCCCACAACATCACCGCCTGGCGCATCCGAGGCGAGAACGGGACCAGCTACCAGGACTGCGACGACGACGGGGAGACGGCCGCCGGGGGCAGGCTCCTGCACCTGATGCAGCTCATGGACCTGTGGGACGTCATGGTGGTGGTGACGCGGTGGTATGGCGGGCAGAAGCTCGGCCCGAGGCGGTTCGCGCTGATCAACATGGCCGCTAGGGATGGGTTTGTCAGGGCTGGGTTGGTGCAGGAGGATGGGGGGAAGGAGGGGGGCGGCGGCGGTAAGAAGAAGGGGAGGTGATGATGGAAAGCAGAGGGATAAAAAGGGTGGGGTGGGGGGGGGGGGGGGGGTGGGCTGTGAGATCAAGGGGTGGGTTATGGGTTACATGGAAGACAAGTTGTGAGGTTATGAGGTCGGGGGGGGGGGGGGGGGGGGTTTTAAAAAATGATTAAAAGGTCCCCGTTTGTAAAAAAAATGATAACCCACATATAAGGTAAAGGTTATTATAAAAAAATGTAAACAAACCCCAAACGGCGGTCGGG